>WNWU01000033.1:12805499-12818450 GCA_012654045.1 Ptyas mucosa | reverse complement strand
TGGCCCCAGAGTGGGGTGGGAATGGAGATTTTGCAATATCCTTCCCCCAGGAGTGGGGAGGGAATGGGGATTTTGCAGTATCTTCCCCGTCCATGCCCACCAAGCCACACCATGCCCACCAAGCCACCCCCACAGAACAGTAGTAAAAAAAATTGAATTTCACCACTGAACTAAAACGGTTGTTTGAGTATAGACTATATTTCTTTGAAAGCAAGATGTTATACATTAATTGACTTGCTAGAAATTCCAAAGTTTTCTAATATATCTACAGCTCAAAGGCATTAAAATAAAATTCTCAAAAACCACTCTCAAATTTTAAGCTATGGTCAGATTCGAAAACCATGTACTGGATGTAACCCAGAACTCAGTTCCAGAAACTAATCCCAGGATAATGGTGCATATTAATTATAAAGCAGCTTGGTGCTAAAAATACATACTTGCTGAAGAAAGGACTTTGATTTGCTAATTACTATTGCTTGGGAAACATACAGGGTAATTTATTATTATACATATGGCAGAAAAATCCTCAGCACCTGTTATTTTATCAATGCAAGACCAGGAGAATTTCTAACACATTGCAGAGTTCCACGATGCTATTAGTAGCAAACTGAAGATGTTACTTCGTGCATCAAACACTACAAAAGATGCTCTTGGCTCCAACCTCAGTGTACAAGACAGATCGACTAAATCAGGAATGCCATCCAAATTAGGAAAGCAAGAAGGTGGATGTTTGCAAATGGTGCCGAAATTTGATGAGACAAGAAAGGACCTGAAGAAATAAATGGTGCCTAAGGTCGAGAAATTATATTCCAACCTTCATACGTAGGTGTTCTATAGATATGCTGGACTTCAACTTCAGAATATGAGGCTAGTTGAGAGGTCTCAGGGTTGAAGTCCAACATCTCTGATGGCTGTTGGTTGTAGCCAGGGGTGAAATCCAACAGGTTCTGACAGGTTCTGGAGAACCGGTAGCAGAAATTTTGAGCAGTTCGGAGAACAGGTAAGTGGAAATTTTGAGTAGTTCGGAGAACCGGCAAATACCACCTCTGGCTGGCCCCAGACTGGAGTGGAAATGGAGATTTTGCAAATATCCTTCCCCTAGGAGTGGGGTAGGAATCGAGATTTTGCAGTATCTTTCCTCTGCCACACCCACCAAGCCATGCCCACCAAGCAACACCACCCCACAGAACCAGTAGTAAAAAAATTTGGATTTTACCACTGGTTGTAGCTATAAACGATAGACTCAATTGCCAGCCTGAAGCCACGTTGATTCAGATTTTAATCAAATCTGGCTATATGGAGATGGGGAAGGAGAGCCAGTTTGGTCTAGTGGTTAAGACTCCGGGCTAAAAACCAGGAGACTGTGAGTTCTAGTCCAGCCTTAGGCATGAAAAATCAGCTGGTGTCCTTGGGCCAGTCACAGGGTGGTTGTTGAGGGAAAATAAGGAGGAATGAGCATTAGATAATAATGTTCCCCACCTTGAGTTATTTATACCTCAAGGTGGTATAAATGTTTATTTTATTATAAAAATAATAAAGGTGGGATAAAAAATATTTAACAGATCTAAAACACTCCACTGGAATTATACTGTTTTGTAGCTGTCTGAATTCTCCTTAGAATCTTAAGAGGTTGGTAAGAATTGCTACAGACATTTTATTTTCCTACGACTAACAACTAGATAGAATCATGGGAAGATCTAATTTTTTTTCCTCTTGGAACAATGTGCTGGGTACAGCGTTGAACTCAGATGTAATCTGATTTTCACTCTGCCTTTCTATGGCTTTGAGCCGCTTTTTCTGCTCAGCCAAATTTCAAACACATTGGATTAATCTGAGCCTGGCTCCTGATGACTTCATACACATGTCCCTATTGTTTTATTGTCAGTTATATCAATATGTGCGCCCGTGTTTTTTCCTAGGAAGGTTTTTTTTTCCTCCCAACTTTCCAGACTCCTATATTCCGGAACCTTTCGGACCTCAGGGACTACTAAATTCATAATTTTAAATCTCGCGGACCACTAATATGATCTGCCTAATGACCGGCTGGGTGGGCGTGGCTAGGTGGTCATGTGACTGGGTAGGCATGGCCAACTCAATGTCACTCGCTTTGAGGGGCGCCTCACCGGCCTAAACTTGGCCCTCCCCTCCCAGCCACCCCTCGACTGCCCGCCCGGGCTCCTTAGGGCCCCAACAGGAAGCAGTTGTTGGAGCTAAGCAGCCACCATGAGAAAGAGTTGGCAAAACAGCTGGCTCAGTTAAAATTGGATCTGGCTGAGAAGGAGGCTCAGCCGAAGCACCTCACTGAGGACTACGAGCATAGGCTTTCCAAGCAGAGGGAAGACCTGCGGGAGTGCAAGGCCAGGTACCGGTGCCTGGAGGCTCAGTGGGCTGAGATGGTCAGCCAGTTCCAGGCCATGATGCAATCCCACTGGAACAAGGTCCTCTGGCTCTTCACCACCAGCAGCACTTCCCTCCAGCCCTGCACAAGGAGGCTGAAGCTGACCCCAAGTCGGAATTTCTGTCCCCCTCCAACCCACACAAAAAGACCCCGAAGGGGGAGACTTTCTACAGCAACACAAACATTCATTGCACGGATTTGTCCTAGGGGCCCTGATTTAGTGCAATATAAAAAATGCAAATAATTTTTCTGAATTTTCTCACAGACCACCAGTGGTCCACGGACCACCGGTTGGTGACCGCTACTCTGGAGAGCTTCCATCCAAATACCCATTGAGTCCAACTACTAAACAGATCAAACCCAGTTAAGCATTTGTCAATCAAGCTCAGCCTAGGTCATCATCTACTGATACTGTATATGAATTATACGGTATACTGCAAGTTTTTTACTCTCAATATCTGGAATATGCTAATAATTGACTTGCCTTGCAGCAGGTGTGTCAAACTCAATTTAATTGAGGGCCGCATCAGGGTTGTGTTTGTCCTCAAGGGCTGGGGTGGGCGTGGCCAGGGTGGGCATGGGCAGCTCAACGTCACTCATGTCGGGGGTGCCTGTGGTGGCCCGAGCACTCTGCCAATGAAACGGGCTCCCCAGCACTGTTTTCAGCTGCCATGGCCTCCTGCAACCCACTGCCAGCGAAAATGGAGCTTGGGAGGACTGCTCCCGGCAGAGGGTTGCAGGAAGCCGTGGGAACTGAAAATGGAGCTCGGGAGTCCATTTTTGCTGGCAGAAACACCGTGGGCCAGTCCTTCACTGTTTCCAGGGCGGCCACGTGCCGGATCCGGCCCCTGGGCCTTGAGTTTTAACACCCTGCCTTACAGAGTTGTAGCAAAGATTACTGTTAATATTTATGAAGAATTAGGACAGGATGGCGGCTTACCCAATGCTTTTTAAAAAGGACAAATGGTGCTATTAATGCACGTAACATTCACATCTGCTAATTTCTATTAGGCTTGTTTAGAAATAAATTGCTATAATTATAACAGAAAGACATCGTAATAGGCAAGTTGGTGATTATTTGCTCTCTCTGCTGTTGATGGGCACTTTCAGACTTTCTGGATGTTGGCTTTTTACCCAAGCTTTGAAGTATGGTGGATGGGGCTCCCCTGTTTGTGATGTTTTTGTCTGCTTCGTTGTCGGGCTGCCATCCTGTAATTATTTTGTAGCTGTATTTTGTACTAGTTCAGTGTTTTTATTTTTTTATTATTATTTTTTTTGGAGAGGGATGTTTTTATGTTCTGGTATGGTTTTGAGCCTCCCAGATTTCTTTGGAGTTGAACGGCATCCAGATTGAATCAAATAAAAAAAGTTTCTTATCTTTAAACGTCTATGGAGATTCTCAGTCATCCAGGTCATGGTTGTCCCAAAGGGGCTTTTTTTCAAGAGGCAACTGGACTTTCTTGTTTTTCTTTGAAGAAGTTTTGCTTCTCATCCAAGAATCTCATCCAAGAATCTCATCTCATTCAGAGCTGAAAAAGCTTCTTGGATGAGAAGCAAAATCAGGGGTGGGCTGCTAGGGATTCGCAGGGGTTCGGGAGAACCTCTAGCTAAGATTCTGTGCAGTTCGGAGAACCCCCGAATCCCACTCCTGGCTGGCCCTGCCCACCCCAACCCTCCCCTCCCAGGAGTCCCCACGTGGCCCCTTTTGGATGCAGGTAAGTGCAGGGCATGCTCAGAGGCTTAGGAAGGATGAAAAACAGGCCTACTGGAAGTTCCGGAAAGCCTCCAGGGCCTGGGGAGGCCGTTTTCGCCTTCCCAGATGCTTAGGGAAAGCCTCTAGAGCCTGGGGAGGGCAAAAACACCCCCCCACACACATGGTCCAGGAGGCTGACTAGGCCACGCCCACCATGGCCACACTCACAAGCAACCGGGCCGAGAACCCCTTGCTAAATTTTTTGAAGCCTACCCCTGAGCAAAATGTCTTCAAAGAAAAAACAGAAAGTCCAGTTGCCTCTTGAAAAAAGCACCTTTGGGACATCTTATCTTTAAAATGAAATGCATTAATAGGCAGGCCTTTAAAGAGAAGACTGTCATCTGTGAAGGGGAATAAATCATCCTTGTGGGTGGACATGAAGAGCTACAGTATCTAAACTGGGGATGAACAAGCTGAATTGCTCCATCCATTCATCCTTCCTTTTTTTTTTTTTGTTAACTGACATGCCACCTATGCTAAATGGCAAATCACAAATAATTGTGGGAAATTTCCAGGGGTGAAATCTAATTTTTTTTTGCTACTGGTTCTGTGGGCGTGGTTAAATTAGTGGGTGGGGCTTGGTGGTCAGGTGACTGGGTGGGCATGGCTTGTTGGTCAGGTGGGCGTGGCCAAGGCGACGTCACTTCTTTGCCCTTTTTTAACCTACAAAACACAACACAACACAACTGGCTCGCCCACAATGTAAAAGCAACTGTGCTAGACCCAAAATGGCCCCTGCAACAAGCAGGAACCTCACACAGCCACAAAAAACCCAAAAAACCAACTTTCACACTTTACACATACAAAATTCCACATACAGCTTTGTGAGATTTTGTGTGTTTGTGTAGTTAGGATGAAACACTACAGAAACACACAAAATCTCAGAAAGCTGCACAAATTTTATTTTATTTTATTTTATTTTATTATTTTATTTTATTTTATTTTATTTTAATATAAAAGCAGCTAAATTTAAAACTTCCTAAACTTTAAATGGCTAGGTCTAAAAAAAGAACAAAAACAAACAAACAAACCAATTAACTATTTTTTTTAAAGCTCCCAAAGGGGAAAAAAAACTTACAGGCCAGCAGGCAGGCAGATAGAGCTGCTCACCGATGAGCTTGATTGCAGGCAGGGAGATTCAGTTGCTTGCTGATGCAATGGATTGCAGGGATTATAGCAAGCGAAGCAAGGCAGGCGTGCGAAGGTAAGCAAGCTGGAGGCTGGGGGGTGGGGGGAGGGATTTTTGCTACCGGTTGTCTGAACTGCCTGCCGCCATTGCTACCTACTCATCCCAGCCGGTCCGAACCGGGAGCATTTCACCCCTGGAAATTTCCCACTTCCGGTGAAAGTCCTAAAATAAATCCTAAAATAAATTTAATGACCCCCCCTCACCCAGAAAAAAAAATCAAAGCATGAAAGAGGTTCATGATGGCAGTCTCACTCCCTGCAGTGTTATCATTGCCTCACTGCCAGGCCAAAAAAGGTTCAAGAAAAAAATATACTCCTGGCTAGCAAAAAGATTAGGTGTCCTTGGTACTCTCCGAGCTTCGTTGTTTTCTTGCAGACATTTCATTACCCAAACTAAGTAACATCATCAGTGCTAGTTTAGCAGTGCAATGCAAGGAAATAACCAGGCTCAGGAATCACCAAGGAATCCTCATTTCAACCTTGAGTTATAAATACTTTCTTTTATTGGCAGCAAAAGATTTTCTGCTCTTACACTAAAGGGATGAAGCTGAAATAACTGATAGTCTGAAATGAGTTTGTATATGAAGGGACCATGGAAAGGAAAGGCGGGGAGGGCTCCTCAACTCAACAACGTTCCTCAACCTGCCACCTTTCAGCACATGAAACTCCAAATATTTGGATTTTTGATCAACACAAGTGAAGAGATTTTGTTCAGGGATGAACAAAACAAATCATACGGATTTGGAGAGAAAGCATTATCATTATTATTTTGTTTAAACATAACGGTGTAAGTTAGGAGATGAAGTTAAAGGAAACACCTAGAAAAGCTTCCATTCTGGCAGGGATATATGTAATACCACTAGCACTTACACTTATATACTACTTCATAGTGCTTTACAGCCCCTCTCTAAGTGGTTTACAGAATCAGCCTATTGCCCCCAACAATCTAGGTCCTCATTTTACTGACCTCGGAAGGATGGAAGGCTGAATCAACCTTGAGCTGGTCAGGATCGAACTCCTGGCAGTGGGCAGAGTCAGCCCTCCAATACTCCATTCAAACCACTGCACCACCCCGGCTCTTATCTTTCTTGTCTACAATCTACTCTTATCATCTTTCCATACATTTTTATGATTAGCACATAGCTGACTTTCACTAGGGGGATTAATATCTACAAACTGTTTCAGCCCTGGAGTTTTCCCTTATGATCCTCAAGCTGTCATCGTTCATAACAGCAGTTTTATGGACTCTACAGAACTAGTGACACCAGCTGCATGGTAAGCCCTCTTCTCTTTCATGTCTTTTCATTTCATTTTTTTTTTTTTGTAACAAATGCATTAGAAAGGCAATCTTCCTAGGGTGACCATGAGAAGATTCTCGCCATGCAGTGATGATTCATGCTTCTCCGGTACAATTATCCTTCTAATGAATATTGCATCTGACACATTCTTGGGCCAAGCTAAAATTTCCCAGATGCAAAGCACGAAGAAAAAAAAAAGAAACAAAAATTAGACCAAGGCTGAAGACGTTTTGTGCCTGAAGTCTGCACTTAAAAAAAAAAAAACATAGCGATTCCTCCACTTTCCAGATGCCAAGGTGCAATTTTCCAATTTTCCTCCCAATATCTGGAAAATTATATTGCTGATTCTCCAAAGTTTGTGGTAAATTTCAACAGCAGCAGAGGAGCACCAAAAAAGTGATTTTGGTGGAAAAGGAAAAAGGAGGTTGGGATAAGCAGCATATAAGTGGTCATTTGCCAGTTGACCAACAGTTTTACTGGGTGTGGACATTCCTGGTCCAAATTACCTCCACTCAATCCTTGTCCAGTCATGCTCTCAGAATTCTTCCACCTTCCTACATTAACCTTGGCACTAAAAAGTCTGGCATTTTATAGAAACATCTAAAAGGTGTTGCACCTCCTTTATGTCTTTTTAAAAAACAGATTAACAGAGTTGGAAGGGACCTTGTAGGTCATCTAGTACAACCCGCCACTCAACCAGGAGACCCTACACCTGTGATGGCGAACCTATGGCACGGGTGCCACAGGTGGCACACGGAGCCATATCGGTGGGCACGCGAGCTCAGCTCTGACACTCATGTGTGCGCCAGCCAGCTGATTTTCGGGCCTTCTGGGCCCGCTAGAAGTCAGGAAACACACTGTTTCCAGCCTCCGGAGGGCCTCTGGGGGGGTGGGGAAGGCCGTTTCTGCCCTCCTCAGGCTCCTAGAAAGGCTCTGGCGCCTGGGGAGAGCAAAAAACAGGCCTACCGTGCCATCACGTGCCAAAAGGGGGGGGGGGGACATGGGGGGCAGGGCACATAGAATTATGGATGTGGGCACGCGTGCATGTGACCCCACTGCGCTCCCCCTGCTTTTGGCACGCGATGGCAAAAAGGTTAGCCATCACTGCCCTACACCATCCCCGAGAAATGGCAGTCCAATTTCCCCTTGAAAGCATCCAGTGATGAAGCTCCCACAACTTCTGAAGGCAACTTCTGTTCCATTGGTTGATTGCTCTCACTGTCAGAAAATTTCTCTTTATTTATAGGTTGAATCTCTCCTTGATCAGTTTCTATCCATTATTCCTTGTCTGGCCTTCAGGAGAATAGCTTGACCCACTCCTCTCTGGGGCAACCCCTCAAATATTGGAACACTGCTATCATGTCTCCCCTGGTCCAGTAGTGGGATTCAATTCCTGTCGCTCCCAGTTTGCTTGTGGGCGTGGGCGTGCTCACGCCGCTTCTGTGCATGCTCAGAGACATCCTGGCGGGTGGGCAGAGCCTCCCACTGCCGCTGCTACAGGTTCGTCTGATCTGGGGTGAACTGGTAGCAACCCACCACTGCCCTGGTCCTTCTCTTCACTAGACTAGCCACGTTTTAAATTAAGGAAACATATTTTAAATTAAGAAAACTAGAACGTGCTTTTTTGTGGATTTTTTATTCATTTAATCCATTGTTGGTAGCTGTTCTGGCTGGCACAACCTCTTAAAGGTCTTCCTCTTGCCCAGCCCGTCACTGTATCCTTCTGCACTAGATATAAGACTACTATAAAGTCTGCAATGTAGGCAGAGATGTTCTCAAGGTATTGCCTCCTCCAAAAAGTAAGTACTGCAATGATGCAATCAATGGTGCAATCCTATTTTATAGATGCATCATGAAAGTACAACGAGATACGTGATAAATTTGCTTTAATAAATGGACACCTCCAGAAACCAAACCTCTAAACTAATTGAAAAGCACATTTTAGATCCTTAAGTGATGGCTTATTTTTTGGGTTCTCAAAGCTTTCATTGAAAGAGCAATGGAATCATCCCTTCAAAAATAATCTTCAAATCACATTCTTGGATCAATCTGATGCATCAGTTTAAATCAGTTGACTTTAAATGATTCCAAAGATTTAGTGACTTTGAATGCACACACATAGCCCCCCATCTTATAACCCAATTTAGGGAGATGAAAACAACATAAAACAACATAATAAAACTGTAAAACTAAACACATTAAAAACGGTTGCAGGAGATCGTCGCCGCTGAAAACGGAGTTTGCAAGGGCCGTGCATGGTCCTTCCAAGCTCTGTTTTTGCTGGCAGAGGGTTGTAGGAGGCAGTCGCAGCCTAAAACGGAGCTCGGAAGCCTGTTTTTGCTGGCAGAGTGCTCGGGCCACCATAGGCACCCATCCTGTCCATTCCCCCCACTGCCCTCCCTCCGAGGTCAAACACAACCCTGATGTGGTCCTCAATGAAAGCGAGTTTGACACCCCTGATTTAGAAGCTTTGATGTTTAGTGTCAAGCAAGTTGGATAAATAAAAAAAAGTATTTTAATGTTTGTGTTTTCTTTTGTTACTGCAAATTATTAAAAAACTAAAAACCTTAGCTAATAAAGGACTATTGAAAGATACTGAAATGCAAACTATTCCATCCAAAGGATACCATTGTGGAACAGATTCTAATTCTTTTTGAAGCAATCATAGATTAAACCCAAATGAGGGACTGTAATTCAATCTAAATGCAAACGTTATACATTTTAATCTCTACCCCTGACATATATAAATACAAATACATATATCCATTTGCAAAAATTATAAACAAAAAGATGACAGCAGAGTCAGATGAGTTCCATTGCACCAGGCACGGGGCTAGTGCTTATGAAATATTTTTGAATTCTGGCACAAGCAGTGTTCTTTTAATGCATGCTGGCTCTTAAAAGGAATAGAAACAAAAACTTTCATTCCAGCTTGACAAGCCTCTGGTCTGAAACAAACCTTGCCTGCCACCTGACATTCCCTGACCTTTTTGCAGTGTTTTTAGTATAACCTGCATGTGAAAAACTCTTGTTTAGTTGAAAAGTAATAACAAAACAGGCAAACAGAGGTGAGAAGGAAAAAAGGAAGAATGAAGAGGGCCTTTGAAATGGGAAGTGGGGGGAGAAAAGGTAACTTTTGGGAAGAATGGATCTATCTCTTGTAGATTGGCAAGTGTTGTTCTTACATACGTGTCATGCCTCCTGGAGGAGAAAAAAAATTGTGAGAATGTGCAAAATCCCTGAACAGAAAGTTCACAATATTGATAAAGGAAGAAGAGGAAGTAGCAAGAAGACTCTCATTGCTGCTCTTCCAGCTACCTGTTAATTGATCCCTTTCAACAAAATTAGTAAAACAGTCTTCCCTTTGCTGGAAGAAATGTCCATCTGGGTTCAGTTCCAAGTGGGGAGAAAGACACTGGAAACATGGAAGTTGCTTGGAAAGAAGGTTATTTATGCACAGGATTACATGGCTTGAGATCCTGGGCAAAAAGGGCAGAGATGCTGAGAGTGTCTGGGTTTTATGCCTTCTGTTGAGCTTTGAATTTGAGCTTGTGTTGTGATTGGTTGTCAGACTCCCATGGGGCCATGCAGAACTTTGTAGGTTGTCTTTTGAGTCCCAGTCTTGGTTGACTCTTGCTGGGTGATGATGTAATGAAAGGGCTTTGGGCAATTCCTACTATGGCTCTGCCTGAAGGAGGTAGATCTTTGTTACATAGAAAAGACTGGCCCAGGCCTTAATGGCCCATTGACAAAGGGTGGGGGGTGGGAGGGTTGAGTTTCTACCTCCCTTTTAGGGGAAACATTCTGTCCTTTTAATATTTCCTAAAATATTTCATTCTTCTAGGAGTGGGGTGGGTGCTAACTTCCTACACCTTCATTAAAATCAGGAGTGTCCAACCTTGGCCACTTTAAGACCTGTGGACTTCAACACCCAGAATTCCCCCAGCCAGCCATGCTTACTATCATGCTGGGTGGGGAATGCTGGGAGTTGGAGTCCACAGGTCTTAAAGTGGCCAAGGTTGGACGCCTTTGATCTACACCCTTTCAAATGTGTTAAGCTAGGAATGCCCAATATTTCCAACTAGCCTGATCAAGACCACATCTCTGAGGAGATGAAAGATGATGCAGCCCCTTCGAGGGAGAAGGAAGCCATCCCAGGAGCAGAACCAGTGGGTGGGATTCAGTGGTGGGATTCAAATAATTTGACAATTCTTTGCCCTAATGACTGGCTGGGTGGGCGTGGCCATGGTGGGCGTGGCCAGGGGTGTGACAGACAGTACTCGGCCTCCTGCACCCCCCTGAAAGCAAAAACGGGCCGCGGGGGGGAATGCGCCCCCCCGCACCGTTTTGGGCCTAGTAGGCCTCCCTGCAACCTACTGGGAGCAGAAATGGGCCACGGGGGCGGGGGGGGGGAAACACATGCCTCACTCCCCATACCCCATTTTGGGCCTAGTAGGCCTCCCTACACTTACCTGGGAGCCAAAATGGTGCGTGTGGGGGTTCCTGGAAGGGGCAGGGCAGGGCCAGTCAGAAATTTATTTATTTATTTTATTTATTAGTTCGATTTATATATGCCGCCCTTCTCCAGAGACTCAGGGCAGCTTACAATGCATTAAGCAATAGCCTTCATACTTTTGTATATACTTGTTTGGTAGGGCTTTTTTTGCCCCCCCTGAGCGGTGTTCTATTTTATACGAAGTCAGCTTATTGCCCCAACAAACCGGGACCTCATTTTACCTACCTCGAAAGGATGGAAGGCTGAGTCAACCTTGAGCCTGGTGAGAATTGAACTCGCAGTAATTGCAGGCAGCTGGCAACTTAAGTGCTACTTTAACAGCAGCAGTTTAGTCCGCTGCACCACCCAAGGCTCTTTTAACTTCCAGTTCACCCAAACCGGCCCAAACCAGCTGAATCCCACCACTGGTGTGATTCCTGTCCTTTATCCCCCCAACCCACCCACACAATCTGCATGCACAAGTGGACATGCAATTAAGGGAGGATGAAGGGATTTCTAACAGAACTGCATGGAAGGGCATGTAGACATCAAGAAGGCAGTGCCATCAGGGGTTTTAATCTCAGGAACGAGACTAATAGTTTATTGCCAATGCTATTGTAGATATAAATTACTTAGCAGAAAGATGGCAAAAGACCTCCATCAGAAGTCCAATTGAGCAAGCGACAAACCACCAAAAATGCACTGAAGAGCAGGATTTCTTCACCACCGCTCCTAGCCTTCAGCCTTCTTCCTGCTTCAGCAATCCTGCTTACTTCTGAGTGCAACAGTATGCAAATGCATATCGCTCCACAAGTTTGTGCAAAAAACATATGTGGCTCTTGGACCCTGAAGTCTGGGGTATAAAGATGTTGCTTTCCCCTTGTTTTAGCAGTTGTGGTCAGAGCATCTTTTTTTTTCCAAACAGCCGGCTTTTGCATTCACTGTAGAACTGCAAAGATGAGGAAGGAGAAATCAGCTATGCGCTCAGGTCAATTCAAAAGAAGCACGGCTTAATGGCTTAGTTCCTCCACCTGCACAAGTGTGCTCAATTCACAGCAGCATTAGGTGACTGAATAAGCAATTGTGCAAAGCATTGTAGAGATGCAGTTGGGGGCTAGAGTGGAGGATTGCACAGGGAAATCTTGGTGCAAAACAGCAGAAGTAAAGCTGAGCAGAATTCATCCGGAGATACTTTTTCCTGTCCCTTTGTTGGAAGAAATATCCTTCTGGGTTCAGCTCCAAGTGGGGAAAAAGACACTGGAAACATGGAGACTGCTTGGAAAGATGGTTTCATGGTGGACAGGATCGCATGGTTTGAGTTCCTGAACAGAAAAGGGACAAGATGCTGAGCGTGCCTTGGTTTTATGCCCTTTCTGGGCTCTGAACTTCCTGGGGCACAGGAAGTGTATCCTGATTGCTTGTCAGACTCCCAGGGGGTGGGGGTCTTAGCTAGCCTTCACATGAACATTTTTGGATTTTGTGATATTTGATCCCGGTTTTCCTCTTTCCCTGCTCACTAAATCCATGGTTGTTTGCTCCAGTTATTATAATTATAATTGACCACTTGATGGAAGTTGGATCAATTGAGCAATGTCTCCCAACTAGGAAAACAATCCATGCATCAGGTGGCATGAATAGATATCTATGCAAGTTTAGCCAAGACATTAGAGCTACATTTGATGTTTAGGTAGAGTGCTAGAGGTCTCAATCTCAAAAATAGGAGGGGCTAATTTAATTAAAATTATGCAGTGAATAGAATGGGATGGGATGGGATGGGATGGGATGGGATGGGATGGGATGGGATGGGATGGGATGGGAT
>WNWU01000033.1:12786810-12796904 GCA_012654045.1 Ptyas mucosa | reverse complement strand
ACTGCTCAAAAAAATAAAGGGAACACAAGCAGAAGACATCCGAGATCTGAATGAATGAAATAGCCTTATTAAATACTTTGTTCGTTACATACAGTAGTTTATACACTGCTCAAACAACTAAAGGGAACACAAAACTACTGTATGTAACGAACAAAGTATTTAATAAGGCTAATTCATTCATTCAGATCTCGGATGTCTTCTGCTTGTGTTCCCTTTATTTTTTTGAGCAGTGTATATAAGTTGGATTGAAAGTAATAATTATGACTAATGCTATTAGTTTTATTTGTATTAGAATATGATAAAATAAGCGTAATAATAGGAGGAAACATGGAATAATTGAATAAGGATAGATTGCAATTTTATATAAATAGATATTACTATTAGAAATATATAAGTTGGATTGAAATAACTAATAACTATGACTAATGCTATTAGTTCTATTTGTATTAGAATGTATGACACCCAGTTGCCATATTGTTCACGCATTGATATTGTTTGTAAAAAATAATAATAATAAAATAAATAAGAGAAGATCTGGGCAAGAAAAAAAAAAGCCTGTTTAAATCTCTGCTAGTTCACAGACAGGCAGAGAACACTTTCAGTAAACATCTGTGACGTGAACTTGGGACAGTCTACAGAAAAAAACAAAACTCCTGTGCTCTTTCTCAAAGCTACCGGTCTCTTTAGAAAAAGGATTTCTGTGTTTAACAAACACATTGGTTGCCTAGTCACTCAAGTGTGTTTGCATTAGGAACGGTGGAAAAGTGGTTTTCTTAACCTCCGTGTCCTCAGCTGTCCCACCCTGCTTGTAAATCTTTCTGTATTGCTTTATCTGGGCCTGTTTTGGTGCCTGAGTAGAAAGGCCAAATGATGCCCGTTGTCGATTGGGAAAGTTCTACTGCAATTGAGGGAAGCTAGGCAAGATGTCCAATTGTGAACACTGCGATACAAAAAATGTTGAGACTATAGAACAGTGATGGCTAACCTTTTTGCTGTTGTGTGCCAAAAGTGGGAGGAGTGTGTGGGGGGGTTGTGCTCGTGTGTGCCCACACCAATAATTCAATGCGCCCTGTCCCCCTACACATGTGTGACCCCCCTGCACTCCCCCCGCTTTTGGCCCAGTGGGCCTGGTAGGACTGTTTTTCGCCCTCCCCAGGCTCCAGAGGCTTTCTAGGAGCCTGGGGAGGGTGAAAACTGCCTTCCCCATCCCCCCAAAGGCCCTCTGGAGGCTGGAAACAGCCTGTTTCCTGATTTCCGGTGGGCCCAGAAGGGCCGAAAATCAGGTGGCTGGCGTGCGCATGCATGCCGGAGCTGAGCTAGGGCAACACTCGCGTGCCCACAGATACGGCTCCATGTGCCACCTGTGGCACCCGTGCCATAGGTTTGCCATCACGGCTCTAGAAAGAGTGCAGAGAAGAGCAACAAAGATGGTTAGGGAACTCGGGGCTAAAACAAGGGCCTGGTGGCTCAGCAGACTAAAAAGCATTGTGATTAACATCAGCTGTCTGCAATTACTGTAAGTTCAATTCTCACCAGGCTCAAGGTTGACTCAGCCTTCCATCCTTTCTAAGGTAGGTGAAATGAGGACCCAGATTGTGTGGGCAATAAGCTGACTTTGTGTAAATATACAAAAGTATGAAGGCTATTGCTTAACGCATTGTAAGGTGGCACGCATACCCATATCAATGGCCACACCAGCATGCGCGCACCAGCCAACTGATTTTCAGGCCTTCTGGGCCCATCAGAAGTAGGGAAACAGGCTGTTTCCTGCCTCCAGAGGGCCTGGGGTGGGGTGGGGAAGGCCCGTTTTTCTTTCTTATCTGGCTCCAGATCCTCTCTGTGTATCTGCGGAGGGTGAAAACAGCATTTCCCACTCCCTCGGAGGCCCTCCGGAGGCCTGAAAGAGAGGCTCTGGAGGCTGGGGACAGCAAAAAAGTCACTTCCTGTCCCACCAGGAGTTGGGAAATGGGCCCTTTCAGGCCTCCGGAGGGCCTCCGAGGGAGTGGGAAAGGCTGTTTTTGCCCTTCCCAGATGCATAGAGAGGAAAAACAGGCCTACCGGGCCATCACATGGCAGAAGCGGAGGGGGGCTTGCGTGCGCATGCGCATGCGCAGGGCAGAGCAGGGCGCATAGAATTATGGGTGTGGGCACGAGCACGCGTAAACCTCCCCTGCCCCCCCCTCCTGGCACGCGATGGCAAAAAGGTTAGCCATCACTGGTATAGTTTCCTGCTTGAGCAAGGGGTTGGACTACAAGACCCCTAAAGTCCCTTCCAACTCTGTTCTGTAAATTCTGTAAAAAAAATCTCTATGGCATCTTACCATCTTTTGTAGTTTTAATATATTTGGGGTTATTTGTATGGAAAAGTTCAGCTTTCTTATGCTCCCAATGAAACTTCCATGCAGGCACAGGACAGAACTGTTGGTCATTGCCTTCTTCCACGACTTTCCCAATCTTAGCTATGGTCTTGGGATGTCCAAGCAATTTCCCATCCAAAAACTAAACAGGCTTGACTTCTGAGTCTTGACAAAGTCAGCCACTCCTGAGACGATTTTTGAATGTAGATGGCTTATGTGTATCTTTTGCGAGTATAAATCTGACCCCCAGTCCCATAATAATGACTACCAATCTGGACAGGAAGCAAGCAAGAACCATGATAAGCCACCCTGGGTGGATATTATAGAAGCTGCAGCTGAAAAGATCTGGGAAGCCTCTGAGTTGGTGAAGGCTAGGGTCAGTTGAATTGTCAGCTAATCCTTAAGAGTATCCTGGAGTTCCACTTCATGGTTGATCTTTGCTTTTACCTGTTGGATTTTTTGGGACTCTTTCTAGTAGAAGAAAACTATATTTCCTAAAGGTGGACGTGATTGTCTTATTACCTTAATTCTTGTTATCCTGTCTTCAAAGTGCTTACAATCACAAGCCCCAAATTGTATCATATAATCAACATAAATGAACCTTTAGCTGGAAGTCGCCTTAATATCACAACTATAAAAAGACAGAATATTCTGAAATTACCTAAAGCAGCGGTCCCCAACTAAGGACTGGTTTCGTGGAAGACATTTTTTCCACAGACTGGGAGGGGGGAGGAGGAGGAGCTCAGAACCTAGATCCTGTGCATTCAATTTTGCTCACCTGCTGCTCACTTCCAGCTGTGCGACCTGGTTCCTAATGGACCAGTCCCAGTCTGTGCTCTGGGGATCCCGGCCTAAAGTATGACGATTACCTACATTGTGCCTTATCACAATCTGAATTCATATATTATGAGCTGCGGTGGCGCAGTGGTTAGGGTACAGTACTGCAGGCTACTTCTGCTGACTGCCAGCTGCCTGCAATATGGCAGTTCCAATCTCACCAGGCTCAAGGTTGACTTAGACTTCCATCCTTCCGAGGTGGGTAAAATGAGGATCCAAATTGTTGGGGCCAATATGCTGACTCTGTAAACCACTTAGAAGCACTATAAAGTGGTATATAAGTGCTATTGCTATTATACTTGGGAAAATAAATCCCAAAACAAAATAAATCCATACCAAGAATGAGAAGAAAAGCAAGACATTCCCAGGGAACATTTGGGAGAGGAAAGTGCATTTTTTCAGCAATGTTTTAATAAAAATGGCAAAGGCGGGAGTTTTAAAGGGGGTCCAATTCAGCTTAGGATATGCCCCATGGTTTTTCCATGCTGGAACCAGAAAGGATGAAATCGAAGGGCCCAATTTCCATGATCACCTGGGTTTAGAAATCATGCGGCTGGTTTGAACTGGGACAGGGCAACTAAATAATAAAAGGCTGGAAATAAATAAAAATAAAACTGCTTTCAAAAGCATTGCTACAAAGGATGGCACGGAAATGGGAAGAGCAAAGGAACATCCTAAAACGATTCTTACCTTGCTTTAAAATTTCGTGTGTGTGTGTGTGTTTGTGTGTGTGTGTAAAGGATTTCTCCCTTGTATTTTGCAACTGACAGGCAGCCCACATCCAAATTTAGGCATGCAGCCATTGAAACCCAGGAGGACGACTTTCCTGCTTTTGGGGAAAAGATGAGGCAGCTTGTCTAATTGCACAAAACGAAAAATCTGCAAATCTCTCACTTTGGTTTTGCACAGGAGAGGCAATTTTGAAAGGCAGGGGTGGAAGTCCGCGGCCAGAGCTGCACTCATTGTCAGTGGGTTACAGCACAAACCCATCTGATGGGTGCAGAATTCGCAGGGTTATAATTATAGCAATTATCCGGACGGGGTCTTCTCGTCAGTAATCTTGGCTTGCCCATCTAAGCGCCTGTCATCTCTCATCATCAGGGCCTTTGAGCAGCACATTGTTCCGAGGCGTTTGCCTGCTGTTCATGGGGAGGAAGTGCCAGTGGCAGGACAGGCTGCCTGTAGACGGGACCTCCCGGAGTGAGCGACCATCTGCCAGATGGGCCGGCTGGGGCCCCAAGCATGGCGCAGTTCCTTGAAGCTGCCAGCTTGGGGGAGCCCAGCTGCAGTTCTCCAAAGGGCAGTGCCAGGAACTTGGAGGAGTTCAAAGCAATCCCGATGAATGTGCAGTTTCAGACTAAAAGCAGATTGCATCCCTCCTCCTTGTACGCAGATGTTCCTCTGAGGGCTTGCATAAACAGAAAGGCAGAGAATAAATATGATAGTAAGTGATAATAAAAACATTTTAAGCGACTGAGATAAAGACCAAGGAAAACAGCCGAGCAAGATTGGTTCAAAGGCTAACTTAGCCACAAACGACCAAGTCATTTTGAGCGAATCGATTACTTGCAGATAGTCCCGGACATATGGCCACAATTATGATCAGATGTCTATGGAGATTCTCAGTCATCCAAGTCGTGGTTGTCCCAAAGGTGCTTTTTTCAAGAGGCACCTGGAGTTTCTGGTTTTTCTTTGAAGGCGTTTTACTTCTCATCCAAGAAGCTTCTTCAGCGAAACGTCTTTCAAGCAAAACCAGAAAGTCCAGTTGCCTCTTGAAAAAGCACCTTTGGGAATTACGACCAGAATTTCAGTTGCTAAGCAAGGCAGTTGGTAAGTGAATGGTGCTCAATGTTATGACCTTTTTTTTTTTGTCATGGTGAATCTTTACCGCTGTGAATGGTGTGGTCATTAAATGAATCTGGCTTCCCTCATTAGTTTTGCTTATCGGAAGACAGCTGGGAAATGGTGATCACATGACCCTGGAATGGCGCAACCCTCATAAATACATACTAAGCACCCAAATTCTGGCTGTGGAGATGCTACAAGGGTCACAAGTGTGAGAACTGATTGTAAGTCATGTTTTTTTCAATGCCTTTGTAACTTTGAATGGTCGTTAAGTTGAGGACTTCCTGCACTTGGCAGAATTGTGGTGAAGATTAAAAAATAGAAAAGGAAGGACAAGGTCTTCATTGGAATAAAGGGACTGATAAACAAGAGCAGACATGAAAACGATGTTCAGCTACATTTCAGAAAACTCTGTTTGGGGAGAAGTGGATAGCATTCCTGGTTTGTATTTCCTCAGGAAATTTCGGTGCTTCCAATACTCCATGACGACAGGACAAACCCATTCATGGATACATTCCTGATCTCTTAAGATGCCGAGTCAAGAAACCCACCACTCTTGACAGCGCTTAGGTTGGTGGCCGATCATTAGAACACCACACAAAAGTGGATGGAAGCATGGAGTAGCTATTCCCCCCAAGATATCTCTGAGCATATTAATCCTAATAGTATACTTCCAGGATTTAACCTACCCCGACACATATGGGTGACATATAACAGAATTAGAACGATTCATGGGGTGTATGCCGACTCCTTGTATAAATGGGGAAAGACACCTTCAGCACAATGTGATTGCGGGGCCCCCCGACAGACTATCCAACATATAGTGAGGGAATGCTCTAACAGAAAATATTCAGGAGATTTTAGGGACTTCCTCTGTGTATCGACGACAGCTACTGACTGGATCTCCAAACTTGACATTAAACTCTGAAATGTTATTTCTGTTTTCCTCTTAGGTTTTCTTGCTGCTTTTAAAAATTGTTTTAAATGTTTTAACCTGTAAAAATGAAGTGTTTTAATACTGTGTGTGACCAGCCATACGCTAAATAAATAAATACGGACAAAATGGAAATTCCAATCCAGCAGATTCAAAGGGCAGCAGATAACGAAGTCCACCTTCATTGAGTGGACATCTAATTACTTCACAGATTAAGATCCTAGAAACTGGGTTTGGCCAAATCCAAATCAGCTAAGACCAGTCCTGTCCTCAAATGGTCAAGATGGTTTTAGAAGCCCAATGGTGAACTGGGGAAGTAGTAGATTTCTCTACTGTTTCCCCTCTACAAATCAGTAAGGAAAACACTGAAACTTACAATATGTTTTAATCTGTACCATTAACTATATTCAAACTTATTTATTTGAAAAATAAAACACTGTATTGCAATTTCATTCACAGATAGTCTCAGATATGTCATCTTCAGCTTGGTGTCGCGCTAGCGTCCTGCCATAAACCTGTATGCATTCTTGTGTGGAAAATTGGGATGACACCTGAGGAAAAGCCGATCACCGTGGGACCGGTTCGTGCCAAGGCATCTTCAAGGCCATTTGTCAAAACATCCAGGCGGCATCACATTGGCTGGGTTTAGACTGGTCACCAGGGGAGGGATGAACCTGAAGGAAATAGTTCTGTCTGTTTGTGCGGGAACTCAGATTTCGCCTGACTTTACTGCAACCAGTAAGGAGCCTGAGTGGCGTAGGAGGCTAATGCCTCCTACTAATCCAGCTGCCTGCAATTACTGCGAGTTCAATTCTCACCAGGCTCAAGGTTGACTCAGCCTTCCATCCTTTCTAAGGTGGGTAAAATGAGGACCCGGTTTGTGGGGGCAACAAGCTGACTTTGTATAAAAAAATATACAAAAGTATGAAGGCTATTGCTTAACGCATTGTAAGCTGCCCTGAGTCTTCGGAGAAGGGCGGCATATAAATAAAATTTAAAAACAAAAACAAAAAAAAATCCAGCATCTCTTAGTATAAGTGCCTTTCACTTCAACCAAATGGAGTCGAGATTTTTTCTTCCCTAAGGGATCAGATAAGGGCAGGTCTGACATTAGTCGGAATCTGCAACTGTGGTCAACCTAGAGAGGGCATCACCTCTACCGTGGGGATCATGCAAGTGATAGTGGCTCAAGGGAGTGACCAAGAGATCGAATGCCGGGGGGGAGGCTTCGCCTAGACTTCATCCAGGACTGGATCTCTTCAACTAGACAAGGGAGACGGAGAGCTGTGGCAACTCGCCAAGACCCAGGTAGTTGTTGGGGGTCAGAAGAAAGGAAGACTGGGAGGGGACCCACGGGGATAACCTTCACCCATTGGAGCTGCAGCTGTCATTGACGGGAGCAATGAGCAGAGCTGGAGAAGCTGGACAGCTAGTCCTTGGCTGATGTCTGACTGCTTAGCAACCATTCAAAACTGCGAAGCCTGCATTTACCTGTTTGCAGTGATCCACAGTCACATGTCCATGATTTACATTTTTGCCAGAAACCTGTGGTTTATTTCCAGCCAAAAACAAAAAGGCCTTTGTGAACAATGGGTTCACTTAACAGCCATGTTGTTCACTCAGTGACCATGGATTGCTTAACGACTGCCACAAAAAAAGTATTAAAATAGGTTAATCATGTGTTGACCTGCTTAATGACGAGCATGACTTACAATTGTGATTCCAAGCTTGACTAACGTTGTCAGTCAAGTACTACCCATACAATTTAACAAAGGGCAAGAAATCCGTGGGAAGTTCACGCCAAGAAATCCAAACCCATCGTAAATGTTGGACTGTCTGAAATCTGCCTACTTAAAAAACAGAGGATGCCCATATTACTATTATCGTAAGTCAACGTTTAGATTTGCATTCTGAACAATGCAAAAACATTTGTTCGTGTGCCAACCAAGCCACATTCTCTCCATTTTAAACAGCCTTTGATTTTTTTACCCTTTCATGCTTAGCATGCAATTGAATGGAATCTCTCTGGAAAAAACGCCAAATCCAGAGAACTAATTAATCAAGCAGGGTGTAAACTCTGGATGGTACCAGTGGTGGGTTGCTCCCGGTTTGTAAGAACTGGTAGTAAAAATTTTTAGTAGTTCAGAGAACCGGTAATAACATTGGCTGGCCAGGCCCCTGAACGGATCCCTGCTCGGTCAGTCGCTGGTCTCTTACCCTGTCCATCTCATCAGAGGCTTTTTTTTTTTACTTTTAAAAGCATTTTTTCTACAATCTCTTGGGCTGAAAAAATGCTTTAAAAAGTTTTTAAAAAAGCCTCTGATGATAGCACGGTTCAGCTGGGATCTCAGAGGCTTTTAAAAGCATTTTTGTATGTAGGGAAAAATGCCTTTAAAAGCTTATGGCGATCCCAGCTGACTTGCCTGATCGTTTTCTGCAACCTCTTAAGGTTGTAGAAAAAATGCTTTTAAAAGTAAAAAAAAAAAAAAGTTGGCCATGCCCACCCAGTCACATTAAACCCCCCACAAGCCACGCCCACAAAATAAGTCACGCCCAGAACCGGTAGTAAAAACATTTAGAACCCACACCTGGATGGTATGATATCTTCTAAAGAAGAGATCTACAACTTTTCTAGGCTGAAAGACACAGCTGACCTTTGAGTGAAGTAAAACAAAAATTAAATTGTTTTACCTCTCATTTGCATACTTAACTTAAATCAAAATTATATGTAGTAGTGATTCTCCTGTCCTGTATTTAATAACTCTGCTCTTTTGCCACCTTAAAAATGGCTCCAACCTCTTTTGGAAGACTCTTGAGAGCTGATCTTGAGAGGGTTGTATATAAGCCTGGCGGTTTAACATTCTCTCCTTAGCCTTAGAAAAGGTATTCTTTACCGACGTGAATTACGAAGGAAAATTTGCTCCCTTTTGTATACATTCCTAATCAGACTGAAATAGGTTAAGCACTTGACTTGGATCAAATAAAACAGAGAAAAAAACGCTCAAATATTTATTTTTTCCCAAACTGGGTTTCAAGAACTCTTGAATTCCATATGAACTGGACGGGTTCCACAAGGGCTTAAGGCAGTGGTGAAATCCCATTTTTTTTAATACTGGTTCTTTACTACTGGTTACTACTGGTTTTTTTACTACTGATTCACCATGCCCACTACTGGCTTGGTGGGCATGGTGGGGGTGGCAGGGGAAGGATACTGCAAAATCCCCATTCCCTCCCCACTCCTGGGGGAAGGATACTGCAAAATCTCCATTCCCACCCCACTCTGGGGCCAGCCAGAGGTGGCATTTTCTCTGAACTGCTCAAAATTTCCACTACCGGTTCTCCAGGACCTGTCAGAACCTGCTGGATTTCACCCCTGGCTTAAGGGGTAGAGTGGGGGTCTCAAATGCATGCTGAGCCCTCCCAGATCTCTCCCCAGCGTGGGATTCATCGTATCACACCAGCATTTCTCCGTCACCAGCTTTCCAAGTGGTCCATGCACGAGAACAGCTAGTCCTCCATCTTCTGTGCAAATGCATAAAAACCCAACGTTTGGCCTGAGTCTACACAATTCCAGCTAACATTTCCCCAGGCGCTCAAGTTTAGTGATGATCAGATAAGGTGGTTGAAAGCAGGGAGTCCTAGAAATCTAGCAGGTGTTGCTAAGTTGCTTAGCAGCACAACAGTCCCTCCCTCTCACTCCCCTTTCCAAGTGGCGAGATTATAGTTGGGTGTATGTGTGAGCGTGTCTCAAAGAGGTCTGCTTAATCATCCAAGTGGCATTCTGTGCACACCTACAGTAGTGGGCAAAATTGTGGAAACTTTTGGGGAAAAGTGTATTTTTGAGGTTTGATAACACTACCCATCTCCTTCCACTTATGATTGTAACTTTGTTGCTTGTATCCTTACGATTTATATTGATATTGTTTCCTGGTTGCTTATTTGTTCTCTATGACTATCATTAAGCGTTGTACCTTATGATTCTTGACGAATGTATCTTTTCTTTTTATGTACACTGAGAGTGTATGCATCAAAGACAAATTCCTTGTGTGTCCAATCACACTTGGCCAATAAAGAATTCTATTCTATTCTATTCTATTCTATTCTATTCTATTCTATTCTAT
>WNWU01000033.1:12740876-12786800 GCA_012654045.1 Ptyas mucosa | reverse complement strand
ATTCTATTCTATTCTATTCTATTCTATTCTATTCTATTCTATTCTATTCTATTCTATTCTATTCTATTCTATTCTATTCTTATTCCATTCCATTCCATTCCATTCCATTCCATT
Source organism: Ptyas mucosa (assembly GCA_012654045.1). Classification (NCBI taxonomy): domain Eukaryota; kingdom Metazoa; phylum Chordata; class Lepidosauria; order Squamata; family Colubridae; genus Ptyas; species Ptyas mucosa. Next base: position 12,786,686 of record WNWU01000033.1, on the reverse strand, counting down.
CCATTCCATTCCATTCTCTTCTCTTTTTTTTTTTTGGAGTTTCAAGATAATCATATTTCACTGTTGGAATGGCCTGGGAATAGCCCAGACCTTAACCCCATTGAAAATCTATGGAGCTGACTAAAGAAATGTGTTAGTCAGAAGCAACCCAGCAATAAAACCCAGTTAATAGAAGCAATCATTCAATCTTAGTTTCACATTATAACAGCTGCAGAACTAGAAGACTTGGGTCACTCCACGGGAAGATGTTGTAAGGCCGTAATTCATGCGAAAGGTTACCCAACTAAGTATTAACTGACATGGTGGTGATTTTTGTATATCTCATTTTTTCTATGGTGATAATTTTTGTATATCTCATTTTTTCTGTGTTTGCTTCTTTACACTGTAACTGCTATTCCAATAGCAAATGCTTCTTCATTACATTCTTGATTAAATTATCTTTCCAGCTGATATATAATTTTAGGGTACTACTCCAAACAAAAGTAATGTTATTAGCTAGTTTTAGAAAATACACTTTCCCCCAAAAGATTTCCACAATTTTGGCCCCTACTGTAGTTAAGAAGCCCCAAGTCCCATTGACCAGTGACATTTAGAATTGTGTTACCTGACTACAGCCAGAGTTGGTGGGTGCTCCAACCCTGGAGATTTTAAAAGAAGAGGTTGGACATTTGTCTGAAATGGTATAGGGTTTCCTGCTTGATCGGGGGGTCTGATAGATGATCTCCAAAGTCCTTTCAACTCTGTTCTTTCGCAGTGGAAAGCCAGTTTGGTCCAAGAGGTTAAAGAACCAGATTTCCATCTCTGCTAACCATATATTGTGGTTTGCTACTTCGATTATGGCTCAACATGTTGAATGAAGGCAATCTTTATGGTTTATATAATAAACCACGGTTAAAACAGACTAATGCGAAACTAGTTTCTGTGGCTAACCTCAGCATGGCTATCCTTGAATGAAATAATTACACTCAAAATGCACCGGAATATGAATTATAATTCATGAAGGAGCAAAACTGCCCCTTGAAGAGAGGTTTAAAAAAAGAAGAAGAATGTATTTGTTGTTTTTTTTAAAAATTTGATTTATATGCCGCCCTTCTCCGGAGACTCAGGGCGGCTTACAATGCGCTAAGCAATAGCCTTCATACTTTTGTAAATTTCTACAAAGTCAGCTTATTGCCCCCACAAACTGGGTCCTCAATTTACCTACCTTAGAAAGGATGGAAGGCTGAGTCAACCTTGAGCCTTGGTGAGATTCGAACCTGCAATAATTGCAGGCAGTTGCTGTTAATAACAGGGCTTTAGACCCCTGTACTATCCAAGGCTCATTCATTGTTATTCAACTCATCCATGCAAGATATGGTTATTTCGTGAGTGGCCAGTTTAACAAATGTCAGTATCTGAACCTTCTTTATATCTATCATTTTCTTTGGCCTTAGTGCAGGGATCCCCAAACTTGGCAGCTTTAAGACTTGTGGACTTCAACTCCCAGAATTCTCCAGCCAGCTATGCTGGCTGGAGAATTCTGGGAGTTGAAATCCACAAGTCTTAAAGCTGCCAAGTTTGAAGACTTCTACCTTAATATCTGGGCTTTCCACCCATTGACCATTCGATGAGATTTCTATCAATTCCGCCCCAACTCAGCTAACAAAAGCTGAGATGGTCATTCCATCTGTTCACTTTTGGATGGCCAGAAGTTCCTTTGATCCTGCAGACATTCCTACTTCCTGAAAAAAAGAGCAAAATTCTTAAAGCTGGTTATCTAATACACATGAAATTCTATCGCCACCTTGAGGTAAGTATTCGTAACGGCCATCACATCCAGATGGGAGTTATAGTAACTTTTATGGAAGTTCTCGCTTCCATAACTGATCATCTTTTTGGAGGAAGATTATTTTCTTCCAGCTGATTAATATATGGCATTTATGTATAATTAAATGCAACATATTTGAATGCATATAGTTTATCATTTAAACTGTTCCTGAGGATGGCTAGCTTAATTTCTCTAAGCAAAGAGAAATTTCCTGATATCGAGAACAATAAACCCATGGAATGGCTTGCCTTCAGAAGTTGTAGGTGCTCCAACACTGGGTTTCCAAGAAGAGACTGGACAGCTGTTTATCCAGAATGGTATAGGGCAGTGATGGCAAACCTTTTAGAGACCGAGTGCCCAAGCTGCAACCCCAAAACCCACTTATTTATCGCAAAGTGCCAACACGGCAATTTAAATAATGAGGTTTTACTACCTAAAATAATGAAGAACAACGCAGCTAAGTGTTCTAAGACAGGGGTCTGCAACCTTAAACACTCAAAGAGCCATTTGGACCCGTTTCCCACAGAAAAGAAAACACCGGGAGCCACAAAACCCCTCCCGTGCCTGACTATTTCTTGAGCGGCCATAAAACTAGCATATGTAGTTGAATTAAATGTTCTTGTTTTCTTCTGAAACTTTTCTTTTTTTGGATTTATCCATGGTTGGCCTACCAGGGGTTGAAAAGCTCAATAAATCCCGTGCTAGCGGGTGTCGCACATTGGCGGTTGCGACACATATTTTGAGTGATAGGGAGCCGCAGCAGAGGGGTGAAAGAGCCACATGCGGCTCCAGAGCTGCAGGTTGCTGACCCCTGTTCTAAGAAAAACGTGATAAATGCACTTTTATCCCCCTTCATTTTCCCCCCCTGCTTTTGAAATATTACGTTTAGCAACAATAAAAAAGAAAAAAAAATTGGGAATATCATGTTTCCCTCCTTCTTTTCCCCTTTCCCTCCCTCCCCCTGGGGGGGGGAAGGAACCTCTGAACTGGTGCTGGGTGGTGGGAATCTTCTGTTTGGAGGCCGAGGAGCCCAGGAGCACCCATGCTCAGCTGGTTGGCGAAAAGCCGAAGACCAGCTGGCTGGCGGGGAATCCCAACACAGGCAGCTCTGTGGGAAAAGCAACTGACATCCGGGAGGCGGGACCAAGCAGGCTCCGCGTCGTAATGGGCTCCAGAAGGAGGGGGGACCCAGTATCCCCCATTGTGAAGCACGGTAAATTTCACTGTGTTATTTCCCTAAGTCAGGGTTTCTTAAACCTTTTTCTCCCAGGACCCCCTTCCCATTTTTAGAAGGCTTTAGATAGAATTAGATTCCCAGGACACCAGGTAACAACATCACCTTGAACTGGAAAAGGTATAAAGAAGACACTGAAATAATGAAGGAACTAAGAAGCCCTAAGAGGAAAAGACTAGAGTTTCCAGGGCTTTTGAAGCTGAAGTGAAAATAGATACTGAAAAATTTGAACTGAGAGTTTTTTGTCCCTCTCTCACAATAGTTGAATATGGAGTCAGCTCTTTGGGAGCAATGGCAGGTAAGGGTTGATGTCCACTCTTGGTAGAATAGAATAGAGTAATAGAGCTGGAAGGGGCCTTGGAGGTCTTCTAGTCCAACCCCGCTGAGGCAGGAAACCCTACCTGGTAGGACCCTAATCCTTATGACATATGTGCGATGTTATGATACAAGTACAAAGGCAAGCTTGTATCACGATGTCACATATTTTGTCAATCTGATGTCAGATGTCTATGTTTGCAATGCAGGTAGTCCTCAACTTACGACCACAATAGAGTCCATAATTTCTGTTGCTAAGCAGAAATCATTGCTAAGTGAGTTTTGCCACCTTTCTTGCCACAGTTGTTTAGTGAATCACTGCAGCCGTTAATAACATGGTTGGTAAGGGAATCCGGCTTCCCCATTGACCTTGCTTGTCAGGAGGTCACAAAAGGGGATCACCTGGGGACAATCAGTTGCTGCTTCCAGTTCAGACGAACCGGTAGTTCCGACCAGTGGCTGGGCCTGCCCACCCGCCCCGGCGCTATCCAGTCCTATATAATCGCCGTGTGTTTGATACCACACACGCTCACAATTTTGGTTCTGGGCAAACTGGATGTCACATTATCTGACGCCCACCTCTGAGGACACTGCAACGGTCATAAGTATGAATCAGTTGCCAAGAGTCTGAATTTTGATCACATGACTCTGGGGATGCTATCTTGGTTGTAAGGGTGAAAAGTGGTCATAAGTCACTTTATTCAGTGCCGTTTTAACTTTGAATGGTCAGGACTGCCTGCCTGTAACACACATCTTTGCAGATTTTATACACCGTCTTCCAAGTCCTAACCCTAAACCTCTGAATGTAGAATACTTAGTTCTGGTTTTACCTACGACAAGCCAGACATCTAGGGGTGCTATTCAGCAGGTTCTGCAGAACCGGTAGTGGAAATTTTGAGTAGTTCGGAGAACCGGCAAATAACGCCTGTGGCTGGCCCAAGAGTGGGGTGGGAATGGAATTTTGCAATATCCTTTCCCCAGGAGTGGGGAGGGAAAGGGGATTTTGCAGTATGCTTTCCCTGCCATGCCCAGCAAGCCACGCCACAGAACCAGTAGTAAAAAAATTTGAATTCCATCACCACAGACATCCAATGATTTTAGAAAACAGCTGAATTCAACCAAACTGTGCACAGAAACTTTTATTAAACAAGAACTGATTATACTTTGCATTTCTATGCCTAAATAACAATGGCACAGCAATTTTCCCCAGTTAGCCATGGAACAGCTCTAATGTTCTAATAAAACACAGACATAGCATCAGCTTTAACGGTACTTTTCGTGTCAAATAAGTAAATGTTTAAATAAAATAAATATTTAAATAAAAGACTATTGCACTATTATCATAAAGAAACCACTAGCCTAAACTAACCTCATTTGTTCTGATCTCTATGCGATACTTACAACACATTTAAAAAGAACTAAGCAAGAGCATTTTGGTACAAGAACTTCGGCTTTAATATTTAACTAACTGTTGCGAGTACTTGATTAGATCAACGGTTCCACAAAAACGAGGACAAGGTAGGTTCAGATTCAGTTCTTACGATGTCCCATGTCCATGTATGTGCATCTAAGTTTGGTTTGATTTGATCATGGTCACACACTGATAAAAATCAAGCTTTCCATTCAGTTCAATGGGATCTGTTTCGCAATACATAATGGCAGGAGCTTGGGGTTGCCACTGGGAGCAAAAATGTAAAGGCCCCTGATTCCAGAGGTGGGATTCATTTGGTTCTATCCGGTTCAAGCGAACCGGTAGTGGCGACTGCTGGAGGCTCTGCCCATCCACCCGGACATAATGCGTAAGCGCTATGCATGCGCGGAAGGCCGTGCACATGTGCAGAGTAGGTGCATGCACTCACATTTGCAAACTGGTAGTGAAGGTAAGTGAATCCCACCTCTGCCTGACTCTACATTAACATCTAAACCTGACCTGGAGATGAATTCGCCATAAAAAGCAATGGGGGAACATCACCACGGAAGAATAAATTGATATCAGAGCTTAACTCCAACTCTGGTTAACTAAAACTCTAAAGCCGGAAACAATGGAAAGGGTCACACAGAATGGAAAGGATTCTACATATTTCACCACGTAAAGACTCCCCTCTGTATACGGCCCTATCCAAAAAAAAAAAAGACCAAAAGACAAAGCGGTGAGCAAAATTTAGCCCTTGAATAATTATACGAGAAAACATCGCAGATCTCCATCTGGGTTTTTATGCTCTTCTAGAATGGAAGCCACTGCTTTGCAAGCAGAAAGAAGAAGGAGCAAACAGCACTACTGGTCCATCAAATTGAAGATGGTCTCACAAGTAATTCCCACTTTATTGTCATTCAGGGCAGTTTCTTTCTTCTCCCATGCTTCATGAGAAACACAGTACGGGGTGCAGAACGGAGAGTTCACACAAACAGCTTCTTGAAGAGAAAAAATAATCAAGGTGAATATGGACATTTGCTAAGAAGGCGCCACATTCATTTGCACTGCTCAAGTGACCCTGACAACACAGATAAATCTCTAGGTGGCCTCAACGACTCACTAAAAGAATGCAAATGACCAGCTGTCTGCAAGGAGTATAAATCCTTCCTCCATTCCTCACTATTCAGTTGGAGTTGAAGATGCTTCTTGAATGAGAAGCAAAACGTCTTCAAAAAACCCCCCAGAAAGTCCAGTTGCCTGTTCAAAAAGCACCTTTGGGACAACCATGACCTGGATGATTGAGAATCTCCATAGGCCAACCCCTTTCTATAAACTCTTATTTTACAACCCTATAAACCCTTAATTCCGGGTAGAATCTGGAAGACTGGATGGAGCCGAGCATTTACTGGCTGGATGCCCTTCCTGATGCCACATGGAGTTCACAGCAGATATTTTCTTTTTGTACCCTGAGAGAGAAACATCTGTTGCTGCTTAGCATTGAACTCTCAATCTTCCAAGTGGGAGGTGAATGTCTCCATCATTAGGCCATCACGCCGCTCAAAACAAACCCCTTTCTATGTCCTATGTTATTCAGGACACCTCCACCCCCCATTCTCCAACTACAAGTAGTCCTTGAATTGTGACCAATTGCTTACAAACTTCATGAAGTTAAAACGAATCCCAAAAATTACTTATAACTAGGTCCTGGCAGCTGTGCCCCCTGCTCACAGTCACATGACTATACTGGGAGCGCTCAACAACAGGTTCACATTTATGGCTGTTTGAAGTAGCCATGTCACTGCGATTTATGATGTTTTTACTGGAAACTGGCATTTACTTCCGGTTTCCAGCAAAATCTGCCCCATAACCAAGAATGTGTTCGCTTAATAACCATGGTGTTTGCTCTACAACTGCTGTTGTAGAGGGGGTCAGTCACATGATGTCCCACTTTACAAGTGTCACAATGTATGTTACAATTTCCAAGCTCGATTATGTATCCGTTGTAGTAAGTCAAAGCCTCCCTGTAAGGTTTTTTGAGACAGCTATAGATGAAAGGATGTGGCAGGAAGCCCAGAATGTATGAAAAAAAAAAATGCAACATGATGATAAGGGTCTCTGGGCTCATTATGTAGGCAGACAGAATACTTTTACACATGACTTCTGAAACTGAAAATACTCTGCATGCTTCAAACTGATTAATGATTATATTTTCCTTACCAACCTTGGCCCTAATTATACCAATAAAACTGTCATTGGGGAGGGTGGCAATGAATAATTCTGAATATTATGGGGAAGCAGAGAAGGCAAGTTCACCCGTCTTTGTAATGTCTGAAAGGAAGAAGATTAAAAAGGGTGCTTCTAATGGGGAGCAGCTTATTGTGTGCACAAGCAAAACTAACTTGGCTATTTGGCCAGGAAAAAAGTTTAGAACATGTCCATCAAACATAACAACAACAAATGTTGATAAGAAAGACAAAGCCTGGATAATAGATATTGCAGTACCTAGAGATGCAGAAGAAAAGAGAGAAAAACTGGAGAAAAACACAAAATACAAAGACCTGAGAATAGAAGAACAACAACTAGGCAAATGAGAGTAAAGACAGTACCAGTAACAATAGGCCCCTTAGATGCAATCCCAAAACATCTGGAGCACCATTTGAGCATCATTGGCACTGACAAAATCACCATCAGTCAATTGAAAAAGGCAATTTGGAACAGGCAATTTACATCCTGCGGCAACATCTGTAACGGTGTCAAGCGACAGTCTATAGAGATTCTCAGTCATCCAGGTCATGGATGTCCCAAAGGTGCTTTCTCAAGAGGCAATCGGAGTTTCTTGTTTTTCTTTGAAGACGTTTTGCTTCTCATCCAAGCAGCTTCTTCAGCTCTGACTTGGATGGTGGGGAATGGAAAGATTTATACATAGTCGTTGAGGCCACTTGGAGGTTTATCTGTATCGTAAGGGTCACCTAAGTGATGCAAATGGGTGTGGAGCCTTCTTGGAACTATTGAAAGGACTGTGTTGTAGATTGGAGATAGATGATGTGGCCTCAACGGCTCTCTAAAAGGATGCAAATGACCAGCTGTCTGCAAGGAGTATAAATCCTTCTGTTCCCCACCATCTCATCAGAGCTGAAGAAGCTTCTTGGATGAGAAGCAAAATGTCTTCAAAGAAAAATGAGAAACTCCAGTTGCCTCCTGGGAAAAAGAGGGTTTTTCCTGGGAAGGACTTAAAATATGGATAAAAATGCCAAATCCAGTTCAAACATCTGGCTGATTATCCAGTAACAGGAATAGAGCTAGTATGCTTACAATTAGAGACCAAGAACCTCTGATTTTTAGCCCCCCCCCCCCCCCCCGGCACGAAAGCCAGTGGGGTGACTTTGGGCCAATTGCTCAAGGAGTCCAACCCACCTCATAGGGTGGTTGTTGTAGAGGAAATAGGAGGAGGAAGGAGTATTAAGTATATCCGCCACCTTGAGTTATTTATAAAGTAATAAAGGCAGGATAAAAGTCTAATAAACAAACAAACAAACAGACAAAAGTGGAAACAGTCTGTGCTAAAAGAAAAGTGATTCTTTAAAATGAGCAGCTCAACAACATGGGAAGTCAAAATGCATACAGGAATAGGTCAAAAGGTCTATCTGGAAATATGTGGACTTTAATTTCCAATGGAAGAGAGACTTTAATCTCCATTTAGCATGGCCAATATTAAGAGTTCAAGTCTTTGTCTCTGGAGGAGACAAAGGGATGGCTGCCCTAGGATTGGTGAAACCTGTATTAACCAGGGATGAGTTTTCTCAATGCAGGGACAAGTGACGATCTCAGCATAAGGAAACATTACTGTATTTTTTGGAGTATAAGACGCAGCTTAGTTTTGGGTGTGGAAAATATGGGGGGGGGGGGGATCTGCCTACCAGGTATTCATCTGGCTAGCATCCTTAGTCTGGTCAGCTTCAGCACATTAGTTCGCTGGTTTTGAGCAAACGCTCGCTCTTTTTATCCCCTACGTGAGGATAAAAAACAGCTTCTAAAGCACAGCTGATCTTTGGAGAGAGAAGCAATGAGAAAAGCAAGCGCAGAAGATTGCTTCACTCCCTAGCATCTCGTTAGGGCTGAAAAACAGCTCCTAAAGCAGAGCTGAGAGGGAGCAGCAATGAGAAAAGCAGGCAAAGCATGAAGATCGCTTCACTTGCTAGCACCTCGCTAGGTCTGAAAAAAAGCTTCTAAAGCACAGCTGAGCATTGGAGGGCAAAGCGTGGAAATTCACTTCACTCGCTAGTGCATTAGGGCTGAAAAAAAGCTTTGAAAAAGTTACATCCGGAATGTAAGACGCGCCCAAATTTTCAGCCTCTTTTAGGGGGGAAAAGTGCATTTTATACTCCGAAAAATACGGTATTTAGTGCAGTGATAGTGAACCTTTTAGGCAGAGTGCTGAAAAAGGAGCGCAAGCGTGTCAGGGCTGCAACCTGGCAGAGGAGCTGCTCAGGGCACATGCGTGCGCCCGAAAATGAACTTCTGGTTTCAGCCAGCAGTTCTTCCAGATTTCTGGCACGCATGTGCATGCACCAATCAGCTGGCTGGCGCATATGCTCACGCAGGAAAATGGAAGACCAGCTAGAAGATCTTCTAGTTTCCGGCACTGCCCCATGCAAAAAGGCCAGCTGATTGTCGCACGTGCATGCGTGCCAGAAACCCAGAAGAGGAACGGGCTACGCCCCGCGTGCCAGGAGACATGGCTCCACGTGCCACTTTGGGCACACATGCCATTGGTTCGCCATCACGGTTTTATTGAAAAGCTAGTGCCTTTTTTCTTCTTCACATTTATTGAAACAGATTTTAACATGCAGATGCATTGATGGCTTATCTATTATTGCAATTTTCAAAATGTGATTATATCTGTGCTGGAATTTTACTTATTATAAAAAGGTAAGTTAATGAGTGCCTCATTTTTTTTTAATGTGCAGATTCTAAACCTGGCCAGGAAAAAAATAAACACCCTTCCTTGTCAAAAAAAAAAAAGGTTTTCTTCTTGCCGTGTTTAATTGTGATCATCTCATTTATTACCTTCTTGTTTGGCCACAGGATGACTTCTCCTTTCTCTTTTCTTCCTCTTGTTTGCTTTGCAGGATGGAGAGCTTTCAACAGCTCTTGTCTCTCTGCACTTTTCAGTATGCTTGAGCATGTTATTCTATACAGAAAGAAAGGACCAAAAGAGAATTTATCCAACTATTTAAAAGCATAAATGCACAGTTTTAGGAAAGGGAGAAATCTTTAAGTGTCTTTCCTTAGCCAGCATAACCATGTCAGCAAAGCTGAATGGAATCAGAGTCTTAGGTGGCAGGAGAGGGAGAGTTGATATACAGGCCGTACTCCACTTATTGCAATAGCATTTAGACTTATATATCACTTCACTTTACAGCCCCCCTCTAAGCGATTTACAGAGTCAGCATATTGCCCCCAACAATCTGGGTACTCATTTTACCGACCTCGGAAGGATGGAAGGCTGAGTCAACCTTGAACTGGGGAGAACTGAACTGCCGAACTGCTGGCAGCCGGCAATCAGCAGAAGTAAGCCTGCAGTACTACATTCCAACCACTGCACCACCACGGCTCTTGTGACCAACTGTTTAGCATTGGAAGTTAAGACACACCCACAAAAAGGTACTTATGACCCAATTTTGACGTTTTGGCCACTGTAGTGCCCCTACAGACATTTTAACAAAACTTGAGTGCTTGGCAATCTGTCCGTCCTTACGACTGACCAAAGGGATGCTAGAATGTGTTCCCTTACCTGTATTTGCCCCACCCCACGGGTCTTCCTTGCAATCACTCCCAAAATGATGCCTACTTCTGGGGCAGAATCACATGGCCTGCTGATGGGTGGCCGAGGGGCAGAGCAGACTGTTCCCCTTTCCCAACATGATCTCTGGAGCTTCTAGAAGATCTACAATATGTAACTGATCAACTGGTGATACATTCGTAAGTCAAGGTCTACCTATGCAACCTCAAAATAATTATCCCAGCCCTGCCAGGAAGAGCACCCCAGAATCCTTGCTGCAAATGTGACAGTTGTCCTTCTTTTATTAGTGAAACACAAAAGGCGTCTCAACATTTTCCCATCAGCTCTTGTGAGCAAACAAATGGAGTGGAAGTTTTCTCTGGATTTCTCCAGGTTAAAGAGAAATTCTCCAATAAGCTCTAGATTTAGATTTAGACAATTTAAAACTATGCTGCCTACTGTCTGACCTAAGCGTAGTACAAAAAATGATCTGCTACAACGTTATACTTGTCAATGACCACTTCAGCTTCAACCATAATAATACATGAGCACGTATTACATACAAACTCAAGGTAAACCACTCCAAACTCGATTGCAGAAAATACGACTTCAGCAACAGAGTGGTCAATGCCTGGAATGCACTACCTGACTCTGTGGTTACATCCCCAAACCTCCATAACTTTAACCTTAGACTGTCTACTGTTGACCTCACCCTTCCTAAGAGATCAGAAAGGGGGCGTGCATAAGCGCACCAACGTGCCTACCGTCCATGTCCTAATGTCCCTATTTATTCGTATCCTTATCCTGTACTCATAATCATGTTTATACTTATATCTGTTATCTTATACATGTTTGACTACTAAGTAACTAAGTAACTAAGTAACTAAGTAACTAACTAACTAATTAACTAACTAAACTACAGGAAACACTTTTGGAACTTTTCCTTTCCTTTTTATGCTCTACAATTGTGCAATCCCTTCCTAGGCTTCTGGTCTCTTCCCATGTCCCATTTATCTCCCTGTCCATGGCATTGGCATGTAGCATCTTTGTCAGCCTTATAGATAGACCAGGCAGGAAAAAAAGCCAGATAAGCAAATTCTGCTTTATACTAAAGCTACATTAATAGACTCTTGCAAGTCTGAAAGTACAACTCTCCTACCGTTAACATTACAGCCTGAAAACCTAGGAAGCTTTCCTTCTGAGCCTCTTGCCATGCCCACAATCCACCTGCGGGCTCTGCTGCCTCTTATCTGACCATTCCCTAGGAGGCATCCCCCCTCTCCCTGCCAGGTCTATCAAAGTCATTCCCACATACCATTATTCATTTGCAGAAAATCAGCTGACAACTGCAGCTATCCATAGTTTCCCTGGGAATGATCCAGCTGCATCCTCAGCAGTTATGAGTCAATGTAAAAGTCTGCAGTGGCTGAAAAATGTCTGGGAAATTAAGGCCTGCACAGCAGCTGATTTGGCACCTCCCAAGATGTACAATTATACTTCTTGTCACATTGGGCAACAAAGATCTTGTTTCCTGAACGCCTTTGGGTGTGTCTTATAAATTTTTGACTGCTAATCAAATGCCGATCACGCAATGTTTTATAGAAATCTTCTCTTTTTACAAAATGGCAACGAACGCCATTTGGTAGCTGCTGGTTGAGCTGCAGAAATGAAAGAAACATAGGAAAACAAGGGGCTGTGGTTGAAGCACATCCAATACACCAAGTGCAACTGGGATATCTGTGGAGATCTAAAAGTAGAGATTCTGTTGCTTGGAATGCAGCTCAGCTATAGCAAGTACTATTGCTACACATGTGAATGGAACAGCTGTGTAAGATAGTCACAGCGGTAAATGCCTAGAATGTTCTACCTGACTCTGCGGTTTCTTCCCCAAACCCAGGGGTGAAATGCTCTCAGATCAGACCGGATCACCCGGTCCGGTAGCGATCTTGGCCATTGGTTCAGTGATCCGGTAGCGATGGCGGAGCAAAGCTCCACCCATCCTCCCGGGTATCATTACTATTTTAACCAGGAAGTAATGTGTTTTTTACCGTCTGCGCACGCATGTGATGCGCGCACGGCACGTGCGCTTCCGAACTACTAAGGAAGGTAACTAGATTTCACCTCTGTCCAAACCCCACAACTTTAACCTTAGACTGTCAGCCAAATCGCTGATATTTCAGTGATTGGATGATATTGAAAGACAACAGAATCTGGCACTTGGTGCGGGAGTATGTTCTCCGTTTTCTCTCGGTATTACTCCCCGAATGCACCCCCCCCCCCCAATATCTCTCTACGTTGTCCTTTGTTAAATATAGGTTGGCCTTTCTAAAGGCACGTTTTAACGTGATCCCCTCGAATGTCCTAGATAGCAGGTGCTCGGGGTGTGTGAAATCCACCCACTGTTCATGCGACGGCCGATCTCCGGAATCGTTGGCTCACATCGTATTTACATGCCCCCATTATCGGGAGATAAGGTCAGAATTTAACTCTCCAGTTGCCAAAGATTTCCTGGATTATCTGAAAATCTTAGTCTTCGCTTCTTACTCCAAGATACTGATTCTAAGATTACACTAAAGGTAGCAAAAAATTTTTGCTGCAGTCTTGGGATATAAGAGCCGGGGGAAGGAAAGGGCTGGATCCATTGACTGAGGTCAGATTTATTGATCGCCAGCGGTCGAGTTAGCTGGTGGCTATATAAAGTGCTGATGTGTGGATTTTATGCAAATTGCAATATAGTATTTTCTACCTATGTACAATTTTAATCGACTATAGTCCATATAGATTGGAGCTAAAAATTTAAAATAGATGGAACTGTGAGTTCGACAGAGTGGTTTCCACCACTGATCTAGTTGCCGTTTTGCACTTCAGTCTGGTCGTGTGCCAGCTATGTGTCTTGGATGTTTTGGTTTTTTGGGTCTATGACCGCAATAAAGTATGCTTTGCTATCCTTAGACTGTCTACTGTTGACCTCACCCCGTTCCTAAGAGGTCTGTAAGGGGCGTGCATAAGCGCACCAACGTGCCTACCGCCCCTGTCCTAATGTTCCTTTTTATTCATATCCATTCCATGTATTCATAATCATGTTTATACTTATATCTGTAATCTTATATATGCTTGACAAAATAAATAAATAAATTAAAAAAAAAACTAATATCCATTAATGCTGGTGAACTATTGGATACTCCAACAAGATGCTTTGAATATTGAGTGCAAACAACGATCAGCAGTAAAACACTTTTGACTGTGTTTAATTCACGCAGCGCGTCAGCAACATTATGCGATTGAATACATTATAGTCATTAAAAGTTAATTTCATGTCTCAAAATTTCTACGTAATATAAGTAGTCCTCAATCGACCACAAACGAGACCGAAATTTCTGTTGCTAAGTGAAACATTTGTTAAATGAGTTTTGCCCCATTTTACGACTTTTCTTGCCACGGTTGTTAAGTGAATCACTGCAGTTGGTAAATTAGCAACACAGTTGTTAAGCAAATCTGACTTCCCCATTGACTTTGCTTTGTCAGAAGGTCGCAAAAGGGGATCACGGCAACCGTCATAAATACGAGTCAGTTGCCAAGCGTCTGAATTTTGATCATGTGACCATGGGGACGGTGCCACGGTCGTGTGAAAAACAGTCATAAATCACTTTTTTTTCAGTGATGTTGTAACTTTGAATGGTCACCAAATGAACTGTTGTAAATCGAGGACTACCTGTACAGGGTTTCTGAAATTATATTTGGGTTCAGTATGAAAGGGTCTATCATAATCACCAAAAGTTTTTCAAAAAGCAAAACTTTTGGGGAAAAAAATGTCCCGTGAGTCCAGAGATATTTCACGAGAAGAGTCCAGAGATATTTCACGAGAAGAGTCCTCCACTCCTCTGCTTGCAACAGAATACCTTATGTCACGAGGCTTGAAATTTTGGGCTTAGACAACTTAGAACTAGACCGCCTTCGGCCTGACCTAAACGTAGTACACAAAATTATCTGCTACAACGTCCTATCTGTCAATGACTACTTCAGCTTCAACCACAACAATACACGAGTACACAACAGATACAAACTTAAGGTAAACCGCTCCAAACTCGATTGCAGAAAATACGACTTCAGCAACAGAGTGGTCAATGCCTGGAATGCACTACCTGACTCTGTGGTTACTTCCCCAAACCTCCCAAAACTTTAACCTTAGACTGTCTACTGTTGACCTCACCCTATTCCTAAGAGGTCTTTAAGGGGCGTACTTAAGCCCACCAGCATACCTACCGTCCCTGTCCTAATGTCCCCATTTATTCGTATCCTTATCCTGTATTCATAATCGTGTTTATACTTATATCTGTTATCTTATCCCTGCTTGACAAATAAATAAATAAATAAAATAAAATAAATTAACCAGCATGGGGAATCAGAACTGAACACATCTAGATGGCAGCCCAAATCTGGGACGGTGAAAATCTGTATTTGCATGGAATCCACTGAGTATAAATATTGTTCTCCAGCTGTTGTGCATATGGTTACAGACCTCTTCAAAAAGGCAAGCAAGTCACCTTACCCAACGTGAATAGCCCTTGCCACACTTGGGACACGCATAGACCTTTGGCTCAAAGCTGGAGTCGTGGTGTTTCTTGAAGTGAACGGTTAAGAGCTGTTTCTGCTGGAAGCCCTCGTTGCAGGAGACGCAAACAAAGGGCTTCTCACCGGTGTGTATCCGCTTGTGCACAATCATGTGGCGTTCCTGAGAGAAAGAAGACTTCATCAAAACAGAGCCAAGGATTTTGCTAACAGAGCTGCGTAAATGCAGAATTATCCCTCAGATGCTAAACAGCGACATGACCAATCCATACCGTTTACAACCATTTCCAAGGCCTCTCCATTGGTTTTTTCAAAGCTACTTGCCCAGTTATCTATGGAGATTCTCAGTCGTCCAGGACATGGCTGTCTCAAAGGTGCTTTTCAAAAGGCAACTGGACTTTGTTTTTATTTTTTCCTTGAAGACGTTTCGCTTCTCATCCAAGAAGCTTCTTCAGTTCTGAACTGTATTTCAGAATTGAAGAAGCTTCTTGGATGAGAAGCGAAAATGTCTTCAAGGAAAAAACAAACAAACAAAGTCCAATTGTCTTTTGAAAAGCACCTTTGGGACAGCTGGCACAGTTATTTCAAAGTGATATAAGATGTTCTACTGTTAACCTTTAACAGCTTAATGACCCAGTCTGAGAATGAGATGCAATGGAGCTACCTGCTTATATTAAATATTGTGTGTGTGTGTATGTGTGCATGCATACACACACAAAGACACACCAGTAGTCCTCTCTTAGTGACCACAATTGGGACTGGCAATTCTATTGCTAAGCTCTGCAAACACTAGGTAGAAAATTACATGTTAACAATTAGCTTATGACCTCACTTTCCCTTCTCTATAGCTCTGCTTGTTGGAAGCCAGTTGCAAATTACTCAAATGATGATCATGTGACCAGGGGACCCTACAATGGCTGTAAATGTGAGGCTTAATCACAAAGAGGAGCCTGGTGGTGCAGCAGACTAAAGCACTGTTATTAAGATCAGCTGCCTGCAATTACTGCAAGTTCAAATCTCACCAGGCTCAAGGTTGACTCAGCCTTCCATCCTTTCTAAGGTAGATAAAATGAGGACCCAGATTGCGGGGGCAATAAGTTGACTTTGTATAAATATACAAAAGTATGAAGGCTATTGCTTAACACATTGTAAACTGCCCTGAGTCTCCGGAGAAGGGCGGCATATAAATAAATAAATAAAAGCTGAGGGGAGAAGGTTTGCACCTTTGTAAACTTTGAATGGTCGCTGAACAAGGCAGTTGATAATTGAGAAGTACCTGTACTGCAGATATTCTTAAAGAGTGTAAGAGAAGGATATTGTGTCACAGTATAAATTTGTACCCTGTGACTATCATTAAGTGTTGTACCTTATGATTCTTGACGAATGTATCTTTTCTTTTTATGTGCACTGAGAGCATATGCACCAAAGACAAATTCGTTGTTTATCCAATCACACTTGGCCAATAAAGAATTCTAATTCTAATTTCTAAACCTGTTCTTTATTAGGCTAGACATACCTAGATCCCTTAGCCGTTCATCATATGGTTTATCCTCAACACCTCTTATCATCTTTGAAGTTTAACGCACCACTATATGATCTCCAGACGAGATGTTCAGCTTATTTCATTAAAAGCAAATATTTAGAAAAACGAGAATCCATGATTGGGATAATTTAGGGGGGGAGGCAAAGAAGAATCAAGTTATATGTAACATTATTTCTCTGTCCCATACCTGCTAGAGTGACCTTCTTTTTTGTTTGTTTTTTTGTTTCTATCAGTTCTGAAGTTGGTATTTAAGCAACCAAGATATGTGAGGGCAACCTGGCTTTGGAATAAGACTACTTTCAGCAGGAAGAAAATTCAATTCCTTCTGAGGTAAAGCCACCTCAGAAAATAGTTCTGTCTTGTCTAGAAAACCAGGAATTAATGGATAATGATCCAATCTCACCCAATACAATTGTGCTCATCTTCGCTCTGGCTTTTCAAATGTTAATTGTGACATCTGTCAAGGTGCCTGGGAGAGGTGCATTTTTGCTCTAAAGAGGAAGTCACAGACCACACAGCTTAGCAAAAATTCCTCCCTTTTGCAACAAGGAAGTCTGATATTCCATAGGAGTTTGTATCAGGAAACAGTTACATGACAATGAAAGCCCATATATAGCAGAGTTGAAAGAGATCTTGGAGATCTTCTAGGCCAGGGGTCTCCAACCTTGGCAACTTTAAGACTTGTGGACTTCAACTCCCAGAATTCCTCAGCCAGCAAGGAGCTTGTTGGCTGAGGAATTCTGGGAGTTGAAGTCCATAAGTCTTAAAGTTGCCAAGGTTGGAGACCCCTGGCCTAGGCCAACCTCTCCCCTTAAGTTGAGAGAGCCATCCAAATTTTAGTCCATCCTCAACCACGGAAACTCCCTGGGTGACTTTAGGGTAGTCATTCTCCCTGCCCAGCCTACCCCCTTGTTATCAGGAAAAATTGGAGGAGGGAATGCTGAGGTCCGCCAAAAAAGGGAAGTCTATAAATCTGATAAACAGCAATCAGAGCTGGGCCATCTCATAAATACCTGTTTGCACGTGTAGCTGCATTGATCACACTTGAATTTCTTTTCATTTCTATGTATCTTCTTGTGTTGTTGCAGAGCGTAACGCTCGTGGAAGGCACAATCACAATAATTGCACTTGACCGGTATCTCAATGTAAGAATGCAGGTTTCGCAGGTGGATACCTGTAACGGGAATGATATGATTTTTACATTTCCCCCCCAAATATTTTGAGCCTTCATATGGATTTGCCTTAATAGGTCACAGTTGTTGAGTCTCAAGCAGATGTATTAAACAGACAAAAAAGACATTAAAACAAACTTTAACCTCACATAAATCCCATGTAGTGACTATTATATCCATAGAAAGAGAAAAGTCCTTGTGGCGCAGTGGTTAGAATGCAGTGTTACAGGCTGACTCTGCCCCACTGCCAGTAGTTTGATCCTGATCGGCTCAAGGTTGACTCAGCCGTCCATCCTTCCGAGGTCAGTAACATGAAGACTCAGATTGTTGGGGAAATATGCTGACTGTCAGAGTTCTGACCGATGCCCTAATTAATCCAAGAGCCTTGGATAGTACAGTGGTCTAAAGCCCTGTTATTAACATCAGCTGCCTGCAATTATTGCAGGTTCGAATCTCACCAAGGCTCAAGGTTGACTCAGCCTTCCATCCTTTCTAAGGTAGGTAAATTGAGGACCCAGTTTGTGGGGGCAATAAGTTGACTTTGTATAAATATACAAAAATATGAAGGCTATTGATTAGGCATTGTAAGCCGCCCTGAGTCTCTGGAGAAGGGCGGCATATAAATCAAATTTAAAAAAAAAATCATGAGCCTCAAGCCAAGCTTCAAAAGAAATCCAGTTATTTATTAGGAGCTTCATGTTGGCACATTTCAAATGAAGCCAACTCTGACCCCATGTAATTTATGTTCCAGCTTCGACCCTGTTTCCCCCCCTCCCCCCAAGGGGTGTCATCAATTACATTTTCCAATGAAGCAATTTTGCGGGTTGTAGAGATCACTCCCCTCCGGCCACTGTGGGTAACCGTGGAGACAGCCTTGACAGAGATATGGCTGGAATGTGCTTTTGTTTTGACTGACATGCTGCCTCGCCACAGCTGCAGAGTTAGTTTTCCCATCCCCCTTGCCTATGGCAACTCGAGAGCAGGTCAGGGATGCTTTGCGAGTTGACCCTGACTCTCTTAAGCACTATGCTTTGTTAAGCACTTAACGACTCACAACCATTCATTTAGTGATCATTAGAATGAGGAAATCCAGAAAAAAATTGAACATGCCCAAACACCCATGAAAAAGTAAAACAGTATAATATTTAAGCAATGATACAACCTGAATTGCACCTAAGGAGTTTGTGAATTGCAAATAAATTTAGTTAAAAAGGTAATATGAAACTGACTAAATGACCTCAATGCACCAACTGAATTCTGATTAGGATTCAGATTTAGAGACTTTGCAAGAAGGAAGAGAGGGAGGGAGGGAGGGAGGGAGGGAGGGAAGGAGATAGGGGAGGGAGGGAGAAAGAAAGAGTGGGAGAGAGGGAAGAAGAAGGGAGGAAGGAAAGAAGGAAGGAATAGAGGAAGTAAGGAAGGAAAGGAAAGGAAAAAAGAGAAAGAAAGAAAGAAAGAAAGAAAGAAAGAAAAAGAAAGAAAGAAAGAAAGAAAGAGGGCGGGCGGGAGGAAAGATGGAATGGAGGGAGGGAGGAAAGAAGGAAGGGAGGGAGGTTTCTGATTAAGAAGAGCAATAATTCGTGCCCCCTTTTAAAAGTACAAAAAGCAAATGCAAAGGACTGGTTTATAGATCATATTCACTTCCTCCCAAGTAGCCAAAAGGTGGTGCTATTTCACTTTCTTACAAAATTCAGTCCTGAATTCAGTCTCACTAAGAGCTGGGGGAAAAATATTGATCTTTTTGCAAAGCATCTTCCAAAGAACTTACATACATATGGCATTGAAGGAAACAGAGAAAACCCTAAAAATTACACATTTAGTAGTCTTCCAGGTACCCGGTGTGATCCCCTGGCTGGGATTATAATACCTTTGGTCAAGGTGGTTGGGA
Source organism: Ptyas mucosa (assembly GCA_012654045.1). Classification (NCBI taxonomy): domain Eukaryota; kingdom Metazoa; phylum Chordata; class Lepidosauria; order Squamata; family Colubridae; genus Ptyas; species Ptyas mucosa. The sequence continues at coordinate 12,766,962 of WNWU01000033.1, read as the reverse complement.
ATTTGGTAAGCTATAATCTCAAAACACTGGACAGCTGGAAAGGCTGTATTAACCCTCAGTTTCTTGCCATCAACTTTTTTATTCCTCTGCAGAGTCTCTCTTTTAAGATTCCATATTTTGGTTTTTTCACCTAACAATCAATCAATTTGTGTTCTAAAAATCTGGGCCTATGGCAAGGAGTATTAAAACCAGAGGTGAAATGCTCCCGGTTCACACCGGATCTCCTGATCTGGTAGCGATGGCGGTGGGTGGTTCAGAGAACCGGTAGCAAAAATCCCTGCGCCCTCCCACCCCATGCCCAGCTGAGCCACACGATCATCAGAGGCTCTTTTTTTTTTTACTTTTAAAAGCATTTTTTCTACAACCTCTTCCGTCGAAAAAATGCTTTTAAAAGTTTTTTAAAAAAAGCCTCTGATGATCGTGTGGCTCAGCTGGGATCGTCCGAGGCTTTCAAAACATTTTTTTCTGCAACCTCTTCAACCGAAGAGGTGGTAAAAAAGATGCTTTGAAAAGCCTCTGACAATCCCAGCTATGTTGCCTGATTGGCAGAGAGGCTTTTCAAAGCATTTTTTTGCAACCTCTTCGGCCGAAGAGGTTGTAGAAAAAATGCTTTGAAAAGTTAAAAAAAAAGTTGGCCACGCCCACCCAGTCACATTACCCCCCCACCAAGCCACGCCCACAGAACCGGTAGTAACAAATTTTACATTTCACCCCTGATTAAAACAATGTCACAACAGTGGCTGAAACCACAAGACTGAAGCTATGCCCATTTTTACATGTGTTGTCAACTATAAAAAGGGGGCAGGTTTTTGATTGCACAATTGCAGCGCCGTCTTGGTTTTATTTTTTTTGCTTCTACTGTGGATGTCCCTGACCTATTGAGTACTCATCATTCACACGCACAGAGATTTCTTGAAACCACTTCTGCATTCATGAAAGTCAACTAAGCAAATGTCCTGTCATTTTCTTCCAACCATCTCTGGTATAAGGACTTCTCAAGTGCAGCTTTTTAATCGCTTCGCATACATCAATGGGGTTGATCACAAAATGAAGAAATTCTGAAATGTATCTTATTCACCTCAAACCATGGGAATAAACCCATCAAAGATGGCATTGATGTACTGAGTGTTTTGCTCTCTAATAGTTTTCAAAGCCACACTTGTCTTCTCCTATTTCATGCAGGTTAAAATCCTACTTAAACCTTACATTTTCCTAATGCTTTCTCTCAGAGATATATCTTGCCTGCCTTGCAGTTTGATTTGAAGGATTTGTAAAATTAATAAGTGGCTTCTCTTGATGGTCTCACCTGCTTTTCCCCTGTACAGTTTTAAAGTGTATATTAATCTTCAGGCTCAGAACTTAAATCAAACGACACATACAATAGCATCAACCCTGAGCTACATATATTCTCATTTATTGGCACAATGGCATCTTTTTTGCATTGTACTTATACCCATGTGCAAGTGTACTAGAGCACACTTGCAACAGGCCAAGAAGAACTGGAGAACAAAACGAGAAGAATTCAGGGCAAAAAAATTCATCTAAAAAAATGTATCAGTGAAAATTAAAAATTATAAAAGGCATTGGTGACTTTCCCAATTAAAACACAGGAACTGAGAACCTAAAAATCTCAGGAAAAAAACGAGTGCAAAAATGTCAGAAAGATGCCAAGCTCAAATGATTGATATCGGACATAGAAACAATGCTCGCTGATCACATCTTTGAGGGAGAAATCAGGTTTTATTTACTGCAAAAAGAGAAGAGCTTGCTTTGGAAATTAATGAGCCAGAGCACAATACTTTGGGGATAGATTTATTAAGTCAAGCTGGATACTGACGGTGACCTTCAGTGTTTATGTACTTTTACAGAAAGGTTTTGGGGGAAAAAAAGTTATGAAACTTACTTAAATCGCCTTTCCGGGCAACGGATGTGGCACAGTGTGGACACTGGTATTTTGGTACATTTTTCCCATGTTTATGCAAAACATGGAACTTCAATGTCCCAGCCTGTGTGAATCTGGCTTTGCAAATCACACATTCAAAGGGTTTTTCACCTAGAAGGAAACACATACTTGTAAGAACTGGTGAATTAGAGAGCTGAAAACGGTAGCATGTTTTCCAAATCCTACTTTTTGCATCCACACCCTGAACTGATGCTGTATCCATGCCCCCATAAACACTGTGGGGCTTCTGTAGGATTTCTGCAGAGTTCAGTTTCTGTTACGGTAGAAGAAAAAAAAGGCTCCAAGCATGAATGCCTGAGCTATGGGGCAAATGTTTTCTCACGGATGGGAATTTTTGCCCATCTGACCACCTAGAGATCTTTCTTGGTTCTCCCACTTCCTTGCCACCATTTCACTGATCTCCATTTAGAATAGAATAGAACAGAACAGAACAGAACAGAAAAGGAGTTGGAAGAGACCTTGGAGGTCTTCTAGACTAACCCCCTGCTCAAGCAAGAAATTCTATACCATTTCAGACAAATGATTGTCCAATCTTTTCTTAAAAACCTCCAATGTTAGAGCATTCACAATATCTGGAGGCAAGTTGTTCCACTGATTATTGTTATTATCAGGAAATTTATTCTTAGTTCTAGGTTTCTTCTCTCCTTGATTAGTTTCCATTCATTGCTTCTTTTCCTGCCTTTAGGTGCTTTGGAGAATAGGTTGACTCCCTCTTCTTTGTGGCAGCCCCTGATTATTTTATTTATTTATTTATTTATTTATTTATTTTATTTATTTATTTAGATTTATATATCGCCCTTCTCCCCGAGGGGACTCCGGGCGGTGAACAGCCAAAAGTTAAAAAACATACATACAAAATTTAAAAGCCAAATAAAACCAAATTAAACAATGGCCCCAATTATTTAAAATCCCAATTATAAAATATTAAAACCCCAAATATTACAATATTTACAGTTTAAAATTTTTAAATTATTTTTATAAAAGAAGGGGAAAAAGGGAAGAATTAGGCCAGGCCCGCCTGGTGAAACAGGAAAGTTTTTAGCTCACGGCGGAAGGCACGAAGATCCGGGATCCTCCGTAACTCCGGGGGGAGTTCGTTCCAGATAGTGGGTGCCCCCACAGAGAAGACTCTCCCCCTGGGGGCCGCCAGCCGACATTGTTTGGCCGACGGCACCTGGAGGAGCCCCTCTCTATGGGAGCGTACCGGTCGGTGGGAGGCTATTGGTGGTAGTAGGCGGTCCTGTAAGTACCCGGGTCCTAAGCCATGGAGCGCTTTAAAGGTGGTAACCAACACCTTGAAGCGCACCCGGAAGACCACCGGGAGCCAGTGCAGCTCGCGCAGGAGAGGAGTAATATGGGAGCGCCACGTCGCTCCCATCACCACCCGCGCGGCCGCACTCTGCGCCAGTTGGAGCCTCCGGGTGCTCCTTAAGGGGAGCCCCATGTAGAGAGCATTACAATAGTCCAGGCGAGAGGTGACGAGGGCGTGAGTGACCGTGTGTAATGAGTCCCGATCCAGAAAGGGACGCAACTGGCGAATCAGGCGAACCTGATGAAAAATCCTCCCGGTCACGGCTGTCAAATGCTCTTCTAAAGACAGCCGTGAATCCAGGAGGACGCCCAAGTTGCGCGCCCTCTCTGCGGGGGCCAATGATTTGCCCCCGATAGTCAGCGATGGCACCAGCTGACTATATCGGGATGTCGGAAACCACACCACTCGGTCTTGGATGGATTGAGTCTGAGCCTGTTCCTCCCCATCCAGATCTGCACGGCCTCCAGGCACCGGGACATCACTTCAAGGGCATCGTTGGGGTGGTCTGGGGTGGAGATGTACAGCTGGTGTCGTCAGCGTACTGATGATATCTCACCCCAATATTGAGATATTGGAACACTGCTATCATGTCTCCCCTAGTCCTTCTTTTCATTAAACTAGATATATCCAATTCCGACTACCATCCTGTATATGTTTTAGCCTCCAGTTCCCTAATTACTTTTGTTGCTGTTCTCTGCACTCTTTCTAGATTCTCAAAATCCTTTTTAAATCGTGGTGGCCAAAATTGGATACAGTATTCCAAGTGTGGTCTTACCAAGGCATTATAAGGCCACACTTTGAATACTGCATCCAGCTTTGAACAGTTTTACACTGCAATTCCTCCCCATTACATCAGGCTTTTTCAGGCCTTTTTTTGGACCTTTTCCAGCCTTTTTTCGGTCTGTTTTTGAGGCTTTTTTCGGCCTGTTTTTGAGGCTTTTTTGGCCAGATTTTTAGGCTTTTCACGGCCAGTTTTTGAGGGAAAAATGGGCCAAAAAAGCCTCGAAAATGGTCTTTAAAAAGGCCTGAAAAAGGCAGAAAAAAGGAGCACGTGGAGGCCAAAAAACGGCCGGTGGGTGGGCGGGGTTTCGGCAATATTCAGTCTATAAGATGCACTGACATTTTCATCCCCTTTAGGGAGACAAAAAAGTGTGTCTTATAGTCCGAAAAATACAGTAATGGCAAAGTCAATCACTGGGCAGTACAAAAATGCCCTTGAGTTTGTGAGATGAAGCTGTTGACCATATAGACCTATCTCCATCCATCCATCCATCTTTTACTCATGGATTTACTGCTGAGAGAACATCAGTTTCTTTTCTTTTTTTTTAATTTTAAAAACAAAACTTTATTCATTCATAAAACCATTTAAAACATACAAATTTCAGTTTCGTTCATCTTTCCTGGCACATAATTACACTGAGATTTTATTTATTTTGGCCAGCATGCAAAAAATATATTCCATAATCCTGTTCAAAAACAGTATCTTTATCCTGCTTTGCCATTTCAACAGGCCATATATCTTCGTTTCTTCATAGCAAGTCTCCTGATTTCCTATTCTGTCAACCACTGAATCACAGAATTATAAATCTGAAAGGAATATTTGGAATATTTAATGTAATTCCCTATAATGAGCAAGAAAACCAAGCTATCTGTCTAGGACAGGTAGCTGCCCAGCCTCTTATCATTCCAGAAATGGAGAACTTGCAATCTCCATAGGTAAAATTCCCTACATTTATAACAATAACACTTAGACTTATATACCGCTTCAGTGTTTTACAGCCCTCCCTAAGTGGTTTACAGCGTCAGCATGTTGCCCCCAACAATCTGGGTCATTTTACCGACTTTGGAAGGATGGAAATCTGAGTCAACCTTGAGCCAGTCAGGATCGAACTGCTGGCAGTTGGCAGAATTAGTCTGCAATACTGCATTCTAACCACTGCACCACCACGGCTCTTCATACAGTTATCAGCATCGGGAAATTTTCTCTTCTATTTAAATGAAATCTTGCTAGTTTGACAGTTTATATCCTTATTTCTGGTTCTAGTTTTTGTGGCTAAGGGAAGCAGTGGTCATTCTGTTTATAGCTTTCCTTTATACAACTGGACATATGTACCACCTCTTCCTTTAGTCTTCTTTATTCCAGACCTAACATGCCCTCAAGTCTTTAGAAGGCAACTCTTCTTCCATTGAACAGAATAGAGCTGGAAGGGACCTTGGAGGTCTTCTAGTCCAGCCCCATGCTCAAGCAGGAGAACCTATACCATTTCAGACAAGTGACTGTCTAGACCCGTGATGGCGAACCCGTGGCACGCGTGCCCAGTGGCACGCGAAGCCAGTCATTCGGCACACGAAGCCTTGCCTGTTTGTCTTGTGGGTTTCTGGCACGCATGTGTGCGTGATGATCAGCTGCCTTTGCACGAATGGCAGTGCCAAAAACCAGTGTGCGCATGCGCGCTGGCCAGCTGATTGCCGGGTGCACATGCACGCCAGAACCTGGAACTTTGGCTTTTCCGGAGCACGATCCCTTTGTGCACGACACAGTGCTGAAAACCACCTGCGCATGTTCGCCAGCCAGCTGATCATCGGGCACGCATGCGTGCTAGAACCCAAAAGTTCGGCTTTTCCAGAGCATGGCCCTGACGAGTGCGTGACGTTTCCGCACAACTTTTTTCAGCACTGTGTCGAAAAGATTTGCCATCACTGGTCTAGACTCTTCCTAAAAACCTCCAGCAATGGAGCACCCATGATTTCTAAAGGCAAGCTGCTTCACTGGTTAATTGTCCTCACTGTTCAGAAGTTTCTCCTTAATTTCAGGTTGCTTGTCTCTTGGATTAGTATCCAAATAATCTTCTCTTGTTTTGTCTCCAAATCCACTGAATACCCGACTTTGCTATTCTGGAGTACCATCTGCTTCCGACTGTTCCTCCTTGCTTTTTTGCTCACGTGCCTGTCTTTCTTCCTTTAGTGGCTCAGCATCTCCAAGCCCCACAGGACCAGGCATTAGCATTACTCTGCTTTAATGGCAGCCATTATAGTTTTAATACGTACCTGAGTGAGTTACCATATGTCTTTTCAATTTGTAAGTGTCCCTACTAGCATAGGAGCACACCGTACAACTGTAAGGACGCTCTCCTGTATGTGAGCGAATGTGGCGCTTCAGTTTGCTGGCCTACAATTTACAAAAGAAGATTCTGAATTATAAGAGCAGGGAGGGTGCTGCTGAAGCAATTCACTATTAAAATAGAAGTTGACTTTTTAGAAATGCTGTTAAGTGCTTGTCACTAGAATATGCCGTTGAATCTTCTAAAGCAGGAGTGTCAAACTCAAGGCCCACGGGCCGGATCCAGCCTGCTGGGGGCTTAGATCTGGCCTGTGAGCCTGCCCTGGAGACAACGAAGGACCGGCCCACGGTGCCTCTGCCAGCAAAAAGGGAGCCCGGGCAGGCTGCACACAGCCTCCCCGAGCTCTGTTTTCACTGGCAGAGGGTTTCAGGAGGCCATCGTGGCTGAAAACGGAACCTCGATGAGTGACATGGAACTGGCCACGTCCACCCGACCTCCCCAAGGTCAAATACAATCCTGATGCAGCGGTGAAATCCATTTACCTTTGTTACCAGTTTGGGAATGGGAGTGCACGTGTGCCTCTCCTGTGCATGCGCCAAAGGTCAAAAACGGGACGTAATGATGTCCCAGCGGGTGGATGGAACCTCCCGCAGCCAGTGCTACTGGTTTGCCCGAGCCGGATAGAACCAACTGGATTTCACCGCTGCTCTGATGCAACCCTCAATGAAATTGAGTTTGACACCCCTGTTCTAAAGCAAGGGTCTCCAAACTTGGCAACTTTTAAGACTTGTGGACTTCAACTCTCAGGTTTCTAGGAGATGAAGTCCACAAGTCTCAAAAGTTGCCAAGTTTGGAGACTTCTATTCTAACGTACTGCCTTCCAAACTAGGTCTCCTGTTTCTCTGCCTTAATGCTGGTTCTATTAGGATGAATCCTAACTGCGAGAGGAAAAATATTAAAGGTCCAATTATGCAAAATTGTTTTTTTTTTACAAGACAACAGTTGGTCCTTGATTTACAACCATTCGTTTAGCAACCATCCGAAGTTCAACAGCACTGCAAAAATTGCCGTCTGACCAATACTCATACGTATGATTGTCTCCATAGTTACATGATCAACCTTGAGGCTCTTGGCAAACCAGCATGTATTTGCAATAGTTGTAGCATTCAATCATCACGCAACTGCCATTTGCAGTCTTCCCATCCAGCTTCCGACAAGCAAAGGTCAATGAGGGAAGCCAGGTTTGCTTAATGACTGTCTTGCTCACTTAACAGGGACGCAGTGGCTCAGTGGCTAAGACGCTGAGCTTGTCGATTGAAAGGACGGCAGTTCAGCGGTTCAAATCCCTAATGCAGCATAACAGGGTGAGCTCCCATTGCTTGTCACAGCTTCTGTCAACCTAGCAGTTCAAAAGCACGTAAAAAATGCAAATAGAAAAATAGGGACCACTTTTGGTGGGAAGGTAACAGCGTTCCATGCGCCTTTGCCATTTAGTCATGCTGGCCACATGACCACGGAGACGTCTTCGGACAGCGCTGGCTCTTTGGCTTTGAAACGGAGATGAGCACCACCCCTTAGAGTTGGGAACAAATAGCACATATGTGCAAGGGGAACCTTTACTTTTAGTTCAGTTAACAACTGCAGTGTCTGCTTAACAACAGGCCAAAAATGTCATAAAACTGAGCGTAGCCACTTGAACAAGCACCTTGATTATCAACAGATTTTTGTGATCCCAATTGTGTTGTAAATTGAAGACTACCTGTAGTAGAAAGTGTCAGATTAAAAGAACAGGATAAAATACAAACCTGGTTACCTAATTCTGTATTAGATTTTTTTTTGTGGTTCCCTTTATGTTTGTTTAGTCTTGGAATCAATTGTAATTAAGAGCAGTCTAAGGTGCTGCAGATTTCTTTATAGAAAAAAATGTCCTTATACAGGTAGTCCTCGACTTATGACCACAAATGAGCCCAAAATTTATGTTGCTACCGTATTTTTTGGAGTATAAGATGCACCTTTTTCCCCCCAAAAAGAGGGAAAAATCTGGGTGCGTCTTATACTCCAAATACAGCCCTGCCCAGCTTCTCAAATGGAGGTTTCGGAGGCTGAAAAAAGCACCAGAAACAAAGCTTCAGAAAAAAAGCTTCCAAACAGAGCTTCAGAAAAAAAGCCTCTGAAACAGAGCTTCAGAGGCTTTTTTTCTGAAGCTGTGTTTCGGAGGCTTTCAGAGGCAGAAAAAAAAGCAAAAAAAAGGCAAGGCACAGAGCTCACAACCAAGGAACCTCACCTCTGGGAACAGCTGATGGGGGGTATTCCAGGAAACCCATCCACCCACCAATCAGCTTTTTTCTTATTTTCCTCCCCAAAAACTAAGGTGCATCTTATACTATTTAGGCCTAGCCTAAATAGTTTTTTAGTGGGATTCTAAATTTTATAAGATTTGGGGTTTTAAATTGGGAGGGTGATTAATTTAATGCATTTTAACTATCTTAACTTTTGTATTTATATGTATTTTAATTTAATTTAATTTTTATTTTATTTTATTTAAAATTTATATACCGCCCTTCTCCCTGAGGACTCAGGGCAGTGAACAGCCGGAATTAAAAACATACAATACAAATATTAAGAATTAAAATACATATAAATTTGGCTCCAATTTTAAAAATAACAAACCAATTTAAAAAACGTCTAAAATTTCTTCTTAAGCCAGCCCGGCTTGTTGAAAAAAGTAGGTTTTAAGGGCACGGCGGAAGGCACTGAGGTCTTGAGATCTCCTTATCTCAGGGGGCAGCTGGTTCCAGAGGGGGAGAGCCCCCACAGAGAAGGCTCTCCCCCTGGGGGTCACCAGCCTACATTGTTTGGCTGATGGCACCCTGAGGAGGCCCTCTCTGTGGGAGCGCACGGGTCGGTGGGAGGTCATTTGCGGCAGTAGGCGGTCTTGCAGATAACTAGGCCCTATGCCATGGAGCGCTTTAAAGGTGATAACCAACACCTTGAAGCGCACCCGGAAGACCACCGGGAGCCAGTGCAGCTCGCGCAGGAGCGGTGTTACATGGGAGCGCCATGTTGCTCCCGTCACTACCCGCGCGGCCGCATTCTGGACCAGTTGAAGCCTCCGGGTGCTCCTCAAGGGGAGCCCCATGTAGAGAGCGTTACAGTAGTCAAGGCGAGAGGTGACAAGGACGTGAGTGATTTAATTTTGGCTGTTCACCGCCCTGAGTCCCATTGGGAGAAGGGCGGTATACAAATTAAATTAAATTAAATCAAATAAATAAATAAATACTCAGAAAAATATGGTGAGAAATGTGTTAAGTGAGTTTTGCTCCACTTTACAACTTTCCTTGCCACATTTGTTAAGTGAATCACTGCAGTTGTTAAATTAGTAACCCGGTTGTTAAGTGAATGTAAATCACGTGGCTATGGGGATGCTACAACGGTCGTTAAGTGTGAAAAATGGCTATAAGTCACTTTTTTCAATACTGTTGTAATTTTGAGTAGTCACTAAAAGAACTGTTTTAAGGCAAGGACTCCTTGTATTGAACAGCAACAACATGGAGGCTGCAGACATCTTTCTTGGCTAAAAGTTACATAGCAAAAAAAAAATCTGTTCAAGAAAGTTGCAGCCCAAACTGTTTCTGGTTTGTGAAAGCTGCATACAAAATGATGCACGCTAGAGTAAGTTGTGTGTAAATGGTGTATTACAGACAGTTATAAAGAAAGAGAAGCACGCAGTGGCTTGACCGTGCATAAAAACCCTATAAACTATGGCCAATTATGCAAATTGCATAGCAAACCTGAGCAATTGGGTGATTTTGTGAGTATATGCAGCATGATAGACAACAGATATACACAGATCCTCACATCCTTTTATATCACTCCCCTTTTATTCAAAATTGCTTCACCAAGTTTATATGTTGTTTCCAAAAATGAAAAAAAAAGAAAGAAAATATTGTTTAAAGAACTCTGCAATCTGCTCTCCCTTGGCTGACTTCTCATTAGTTTCTAAAAAAAAAAATCAATGCTAAGGGCTCCTGCTTCATCCACGGAACATTCACAAGAATATTTTAACGCTGATTAGAAACAAACCACTGTTTTCACAAGAGTTGAAAGGGGTTTAAGCGTCTTGTCTTTCTTTCATCCGGCAACGCAAACAGATTTCTGAACATGATACAAAATCTATTTACCAGAAGCAGGAATGAAATGCAGGTATTAAAGACAAGCCTCAGAGGCTCTTCCCAAATCTCCCTGCTGTCTGAAATATGGAGGATGACCTCAAACAGGGATTCTGGGTGGCCATCTTGGTTTTCATTCAGCATTAGATTAAACCCCATATTTGCGTAATACTTCTAGAATGTATTTTGCTGGGATTTTGTTGTCCTTGCTTTAAAAAGTATTTCACATAGGCTTTTTTTCCTTCCATGTAAGGCGTATTCCTTATAAAGAATTAGCACCGCTGTTTAAGAAAAGGACAAATGTTTAGCAAGCTTGAAAGGGATAAAAGTGAAGGGTCTGTAAACTGAGTCCTACAGGGAACAGTTAAAGTTCTGAATATATTTAGCCTATAGAAAAGACAATTATAAGTAGCTATTTAGCAACTTGGTTATTAAACAAAAGAGCTCACTAAGTGAACAGCAACTGTTCTTATGATCTCGCTTCACCTTTCTTTTGCTTTACAGACTTGCAAAGATCGTAAATGGAAGGATTGGTAGTAAAGTTACTTTTCCTTCATTGTCACAACAGTAAATGGTTACTAAACAAGGCAGTTTCTAAATGAAGGATACCTATAAGAGAAGACGTAATAGCAATCTTCAAGCAAATACAGGGGTTAACCTAACACTGAATGAAAACCAAGATGGCAGAAGACAATTCCTGTTTGAGGTCACCCTCAGGGGTGAAATGCTCCTGGTTCGGACTGGATCGCCTGATCTGGTAGTGATGGCGGCAGTTGGTTCGGAGAACCGGTAGCAAAAATCCCTGTGCTCCCCCCCCCCCCACATGCCCAGCTGAGCAGCGCGATCATCAGAGGCTTTTTTTTTTAACTTTTAAAAGCATTTTTTCTACAACCTCTTCGGCCGAGGAAATTGTAGAAAAATGCTTTTAAAAGCCCCTGATAATCCCAGCTGAGTTGCCTGATCGTCAGAGGCTTTTAAAAGCATTTTTTTCTACAACCTCTTTGGCCGAAGAGGTTGTAAAAAAAATGCTTTTAAAAGTAAAAAAAAAAGGTAGCCACACCCACCCAGTCACATTACACACACCCCCACACCAAGCCACGTCCACAGAACCAGTAGTAATACATTTTACATTTCACCACTGCCTCCATATTTCAGGCGAATGAAAGACTTTTGAGAAGAGCCTTTGAAGCGTATCTTAGTACCATTTCCCAGAAGGAAAGATATTCAGGTTAGATATCAGGAGAAACTTTCTGACTAAGCAACGTGTCAGCCAGTGGAAAAGGGTCTCATAGTGGGTTTATGACAATAGCCATGGCCAACTCGCCATGGATAACTAGCTGTGGCCAACTCACCACAGCCAACTCACTGTAGGACAACTCACCACAGCCAACTCAAAATAGGACAACTCACTGCGGGACAAGAATGACACTAATATTCAAAGAAATGGTGGAATAGAATCATTTTAAAAAAGGATGTAAAAGGAGGGACAGAATGAATGTGAATGGCAAAAATTAAAATAATTTTTTATTTATTTTAAATAATTAAATAGAATTGTTGAATTGTCCCATAGCGAGTTGTCCCATGGCGAGCTGGCCGTGGCACTGTCCCATTCTACTCACAACAGATGGTTAGTTCTCCTTTGCTTAGGGTCTTCACGCAGAGGCTGGATCAGATCTGGCTATTTTACAGCCCCCAGGTCACATCCGGCCCTTTGTCTGTGCAGCCAGTGTAAGATCAATCAGAAATTAGAAATCAAATAAAAATAAAATGTATGCCATGCACACAATACAATTGCATTGCTTTTATTTTAAAGGCAACTGCTCCCCCCCCCCCCTCAATTTATGTATATGTGTACATGCCTATACACCTTCAAGTCCCATTTGGTTCAGCCCTCCACAATAGTCACAGTCCCCAGTTTGGGGACCAGCGGTGATAATGGTGGTGGGAGAAGGAATGGTTCTGTGAGAACGGTGGGAAAGCACGCACGCGCAGCTCCATTTGTGTGAGGGGCAGACGTACACACCGATCACGCAAGTGGAGCTGGGCGCTTGCCCGCCGCTGGCATGGCTCAGTCCAAATTGGGCTGTGGCCCAAGGGTTGGGGACCTATGCTTTAGTAGATCTTAAACCCAAGTTTGGTTAAGGAACTTAGAACATAGTGTTCTGCCCCAGCTAAAGAACGCAGCACAAACGAAGTCTGTACAAACCTTAGTTTACTAAATGAAACCAGTCTTTTTCAAACAAAGGCTGTTAACTAACTTTCTTAACAGCCTACAAGAATCCAAAGAATAAATAATTGTAATCTTACTATGGTTGGCAGAAAGGCCAGAAGCAATTTGCAGAGAACTAAGATCCAGATGCAAAGGAGAGTGAACAAAGTTGTTCCCTGCAAATTGCCTTAGTTGTCGTCCTTCCTTAAATAGGCTAAGGGAGTGGCCAATTAGCCTCAAGCCTTACTCTAGAGGAGACCTCCTCCTGAGGAGCCACTCCTGCCTTTTGGCAGCTCTGTGCGCCCGTGCATCGAGAAGAGGCTCCTCCTCTTCTTCCTCTTCACTTATGGGAGCTTCTGGAGGATCTGAAGGACCTGGCTGAATCCCTGCCTCTGCCACCACATCTTCTCCAGCCTCATTGTCTGACTCGAGTGCCAGCTGCACAGGCTGCTGGTGCAGCACCACACCAGCCTTCTCACTGTCGGAATCAGCTACTAGCTGCACAGGCCGCTGACGGCCACAACACATAGAAAAATATGGTTGGAAAGGATCTTGAAGGTCTTCTAGCCCAATCTCATTTAAGCAGGAGAACCTACACCAGGGCTGTCAAATTCCTGGCTCACAGGCTGGTTGCGTCACGTGCTGGCAATGCCCACACCCGGTTTAGCGAAGGGTAAAAAAATCCCGATACATCATGTGATACTGCCGTGACAATGTGAGTTTGACACCCCTGACCTACACCATTCTAGACAAATGGCTGTCCAACCTCTTCTTGAAAACCTCCAGCGATCGAGCACCCACAACTTCAGCAGGAAAGCCATTTCACTGATTAATTGTTCTTAGTGTCAGGAAGTTGCATACAGATAGATTTAGAATAATAGAGTTGGAAGGGACCTTGGCGGTCTTCTAGTCCAACCTCCTGCTTAGGCAGGAAACCCTACACCTGAGATCCAACCTAGAACTAAGTTTCTTAGTTCTAGGTTGGATCTCAACCACACTGCAGCTTCATGCCAGCCTAAGGTCCCATCTACCCAGCTCTTCTAATTGCAATGTGCATTGTTAAATGTGGGGCAGGGAGAATTTTTCTTACTTTTACTTTTACATTCTCTACCAACTTCTATGCTTCTAACTAATGAATGGCAGTGCCTCTTTCGAAGGAAACCTCATCTTTCTCCACCCAGTCAAGGGAGGACTTTGCAAAATGATTCTGCAGAGAACAATCCGTCTTACCTCTACGCTGCAGTAGTTACAGATGGAGCATTTAAAGGGCTTCTCCAGAGTATGTTTATATCGCTTGTGGCGGGAAAGTTCCCCCACTGTCACAAAGGCCATATCACATTCATTACACTTGTGTGGCTTGATCCCTGCAAAAGGGAAGCAGAGTTTCAAAATGTATTCAGTGGAAAACATTTAAATCCAAATGGAATTAAATACTGGAATACTGAGAAATTTGTTGTGATAGCCGACTGTTAGTTTTACATCTACCTAGGCACAGAATCCAGTAAGGTGGAAAATGGCTCATCAAACACTTCAAAGCAACTTAGAAATGCTGTTAATTTTAGTGCATAGGATTAGCATTTTTTTTTAAAAAAAGAAAGTTAAAATAGCAGGTGGCAAAGATGAGGTAAAGCACCATCAGGTATGCAGGAGATACATAGTCCTGATTTTGTTATAGCGGGGAAAGTAGGAGGAAAGAAGATTAAATGTGTTTGCTGCCTTGAGTTATTTTTAAAAATAATAAAGGTGGGATAAAAATGTAATAAATACCGTGTTTTCCCCAAAATAAGACCAGGTCTTATATTAATTTTTGTTCAATGCCTCCGTCTACTGACAATCTTAACTGGGGCTTATTTTTGGGGTAGGGTTTATATTACGAGCATCCTGAAAAATCATGCTAGGGATTGTTTTCTGGTTGGGTCTTATTTTCAAGGAAACAGAGTAGAATAAATTAACTTGGGAAATGTTAATGTATGGATGTGATTTACTTTTTGAATGTGACTTGTTTTGAAGTGTGAGGACGCATTTGTTCTTGGCAACTGAAAGAACACAAAGTGAAAAACAGCTAGACTGAATGAAAAACTACAAGGAATTAGTCTATTAAGTATGTCTGGGAAGGAATCTGATAGAATTTGATTCAAAAGGGAAGGAGAGGGTAGAATGAACAAAACAGTGTAGAAATTTAGTAAATAAATAATTAACAAAGAAAAATAACAGCGTAGAAATTTGATAAACAATAAAGGCAAATAAATAAAAGTCTAGAAATTCGATAAATAAATGTAAATAAAATCTGAAATAACACTATGGCTCTATGCCAGACAGGTTATGCAAACCGGATTTTTGCTCTTCAGCAGATAACTGAGAAATTTATGAATATGAGGAGAAAAGGTTACGGTCTGCCTGTTGATTTAGAGAAAGCACATTATGTCATAAATAAACTTGAATTACAGAATGTTTTGAGAGTTGCAAGTTGGTTGCAACTGAAGTGATGAACGTAAAGGATATATAACAAAGAATGGAATGCTAAGTAAATTGAGCAAGGACTAAAGATGCGTGATAAATCCTTTGTTGTTTATTGTACTTAAGGGTAAATGCACAGAGCATTTATTTAAGAAAATTTACAGGGGCGCCCAATTCTCTCTCACTGACTCCTGGAGTTTACGAAGATAAGAATTCTTGTGGTGAGGTTGTTTGGGGGTGTGAACATGCATTTTAATATACAAATTGTGTCATGTTATTGGCTTGGAACCTGAATGAATTGCAATGATTCATGGACAAGAATATGGATCAAAAATTCACATTTCAAAGCTCAAGGTAGAGTAAAATTTCAATTTAACAGACTGATGTGTTATACCAGTGTTTCTCAACCTTGGCAACTTTTAAGATGTATGGACTGCAACTCGTAAAATTCCCCAGCCAGCTATGCTAAGGAAAATTTTACTTATTTTTAATTTCTAAATTCCCTACCAACTATTCTTCTAACTAAAAATGCACATACCATGAATGGCAATGCCTCTTTCAAAGGTAACCTCATCTTTCTCTACTCAGTCAAGGGAGGACTTTGCAAAATAATTCTTCAGAAAATAATCCTTCTTGCCTCCATACTGCAGTAACCACGGATGGTACATTTAAAGGGCTTCTCCAGTTAGTCCTTGACTTACAACCACAATTGAGCCCAACATTTTTGTTGCTAAGCAAGACATTTGTTAAGTGAATTTTGCCTCATTTTACGACCTCATTGTCACAGAATCACTGCAGCTGTTAATAACACAGTTGTTAAGTGAATCTGGCTTTCCTGTGGACTTTGCTTGTCAGAAGGTGAACACTGCAACCGTCCTAAATATGAGACAGTTGCCAAGCATCTGAATTTTGATCATGTGACCATGAAGATGCCCGAATGTCCTAAGTGTGAAAAATAAAAAGTTGTAACTTCAAACTGTCACTAAATGAACTTTTGTAAATCAAGGACTAGAAAGGAATGCTAGCTTGCAAATATATATTAAAAAATATATGGTGAGGAATAGTCAATGGTGTTGATATGAAATAGATTTAGGTGTATTTCCTTTCCTTTTTTATCCTTACTCTAATTTTTTTCTTCTTTTTTTTTTTTTGCTTATCACTTCTTAACTCTTTTTCGTTTTCTGCACTTTGTGTTATGCTACTTAACCTGAAAGGGAATAAGAATACATGGGTATGTACATATATAGTTTTTAAATAAAACTACCCTGCTGACTCTGCCTAATGAGAATCCTTGGCCTATCTCAAAGTCGCAAACCCTGTACTAAGAAAGTTGGTGGAGAACTTTGTCTGGATGTAGTAGTTCTTTAGAGACCATAATTTTGGGCTTGGCTAATCAAGGCAGGGACTGCAAGGCGATCAAACCAGTCAGTCCTAGAGGAGATCAACGATGACTGCTCTTTAGAAGGCCAGATCCTGAAGATGAAACTCAAATACTTTGGCCACCTAGTGAGAAGGAAGGACTCGCTGGAGAAGAGTCTAATGCTGGGAAAGATTGAGGGCAAAAGAAGATGGGGACGACAGAGAATGAGGTGGCTGGGTGGAGTCACTGAAGCAATAGGCGTGAGCTTCAATGAACTCCAGAGGATGGTAGAGGACAGGAAGGCCTGGAGGAATGTTGTCCGTGGGGTAGCGATGGGTTGGACACAACTTCACAACCAACAACAAAATCAAGGCAGGCAAAAATTGTAGCTTTCTATATACTCATCAATTGATTTTAAAAAATCAGCCCTTGCAAACTATTCCCAAACAGAAATCTAAGAAATGAACTATTTTACGTGAGATTGATATTCCTAATATTGATCATAAAAACAGTTGAACTTTAAAGACATGTTCCAGTGAGGGGTTCAATTTACCTGGAAGGCAGACATACCTGTATGGGTGTTCATGTGGTTGCGCAACAGAGAAAGCGTACGGAAAGCTTTAAGACAGATGTGACACTGGTGTGGCTTTTCGTGGGAATGTTTCTTCATGTGGCGTTTAAGGCCAGACAGACTGAATGTGGTGAACAGACAGAGATTGCAGTGTTGCTGAATGCTTCCTGAAAGAAAGTTGCTGGCTAGGTTAGGTTAAATAAATCATCAAAAGCCACCTCTCCTTAAAGTAAAACACTAATGCTTGTCACACCCAGATGGTAACATTTATTTACGTATTTGGTAAATTTGCATAGCTGCCTATCTCACTATGACTCTGAGCTATGTATACAGTTAAAAACACAAGACAATAGAATAAAATAATAAAGATCAATAATAAATGAAAAATAAAAAATGAAAAAAACTCCCCGCAATATGTGGGAAACCATATTCAATATTTCTAGCAATACGGCTACTTTGCAGGTTCCATATCCATGTTAGCAAACTAAAAGTGTAAATTCTCAGATCCAGGTGGCTTCAAGACCCAGACAAATGACAATGTCATGTCTTCAGACTCTTCCAGAAGGCCAATCCGTTTGGAGCTAATCTGACTTTAGGAAAAATTATGTTCTAGAGCAGGGACCCAACTTTGACCTGTGGACTTCAATACCCAGAATTCCTCAGTCAGCCATGCCTCAACCAGCAGAAAGTACTGAATTATGTGGCCCCCACAAGGGAGGGAGGGAGGGAGGGAGGGAAGGGGAAGGGGGGAGAGAGAGTCTCCTGATCAACACCAACTGGAACTGGCTATGAAGGAAGGAGAACAAGTACAAAATAGTGGCACCCATCCTCAACCCTTGCAGCTGGTCCCCACCTGCTATCTTCCCCAGATATTTTGGGACTGCCCTCCCAGATTCACTGTACCCTGACTAAATGGTGATTCCACAAGTGCAAGTCCCATGCCATCTGGAAGACACCAGGTTAGAAGGGTTGAGATATTCTATAGCTCACTCATGAGATGTGATTAGCGTTATCCTTTTAGCCAGTTTTAAAAGAAGACTAGATGGTTTTTAAAGAAGACTAGACAGATTCCTTGGGGAAAAAAATCACCTTAAATTCCACTTATTATCATCCACCAGCTTATGCTTTTTGACTTGTGACAAACTGCTAGACCAGATGGATTTTCCCCTCTGAACCCTTATTTCATGTTTTTGCCATTTAAGATGGCAAAAAAAGTAATTCAAATGCACCACTGGCCATTTTCAGTTTATCTACGTTGCAGAAATCTTGGAGCAGCATCAAATTTTACAGATCTTTTTCTGACTTAAGTATAGGCAATCAGTGTAAAGCACTACAGCGACCAGCCTGGTTAGAATAGAATAACAGTTGGAAGGGACCTTGTAGGTCTTCTAGTCCAACCCCCTGCTTAGGCAGGAGAGGAAACCCTACACCACTTCAGACGAATGGTTATCCAACATCTTCTTAAAAATTTCCAGTGTTGGAGCATTCACAACTTCTGGAGGCAAGTTGTTCCACTGATTAATTGTTCTAACTGTCAGGAAACTTCTCCTTAGTTCTAGGTTGTTTCTCTCCTTGATTAGTTTCCACCCATTGCTTCTTGTCCTGCCCTCAGGTGCTTTGGAGAATAGCTTGACTCCCTCTTCTTTGTGGCAGCCCCTGAGATATTGGAACACTGCTATCATGTCTCCCCTAGTCCTTCTTTTCATCAAACTAGACATATCCAGTTCCTGCAACTGTTCTTCATATGTTTTAGCTTCCAGTTCCATAATCATCTTTGTTGCTCTTCTCTGCACTCTTTCTCGAGTTTCAACATCTCTTTTTGGTTGCTGGAACTCTTCTGAAAACTGAGATAAGCTTAAAAGCTTTAAAAAGTCTGGGTTGGGCATATTAAAGGACTGCCTCTGACAGAATTTTACACGTTTCAGGAGGAAGCGCTGTTTACATGTTTGTTTTTGAGCAATTGATATGCATCCTAGCAAATCAATAGCAAATCAATTTGAAAAAATATGAATTATATCTTCTAATGCTCTTAAGGTGAGATTAAACCAATAAAAGCATCTATGTCTAATGAACTTGTCAGAGATTGCACAAGGGATGATTATCAACACAATTAATATGGGAAGAGGAAATATAGGGAGTCCTTGACTTATGACTATAATAAAGTCAGCCCATTGTGGTTGTAAGTTGTGATGACTGTAAGTATCACATACCTGATTTTACAATCTACTTTGCAGCAGTCATTAAGCAAATCACCATGGTCAATAAATGAATCCGCGGTTAAGGAAACCCATTGTTCATTATGAAGCATTTTGGGGAAAAACTGGTAAAAACACGCTCTTTTTAGGCAAAAATTGTAAAATCGTGATCACGTGACCCCAGGATGCGGCAAATGGCTGTAATTGCAGGCTAGTCACTGAGTGCTTGAAATGTGGTCACGTGACCATCAGAACATCTGAAGCGGGTCTTAAAACACCTCTTGAGGGACCCAATGTAACTTTGACCACTTGCTAAGCGACTGGTCGGAAGTCAAGGATTTCCTGTATTACATTTGCTTGCAATTCTTGCATGGAAGATTGGGATTCATTTAGTAAATATTTTTCTTCCTGTATCTTTTTCTTTCCTTTTCTTTTCAAACTTTGTAATTCTTTTCTACTCTCTTCTCTCTTTATTTCAGTTTGTATTACCTTTTAAGAATGTTAAATGTTTCAATAAAATTTACTTTTTTAAAAAAAAACAAACCCAAACCACTAATATGAAATAGGCTTGGTCAATTAGACATTCATTTTGACTGGATTTTCATGAAATTGTTGATACGGCATTGCAATATTTGCTAGTAAGGAAATGTTCCTTTGATTGTCACCGGTTTTTATTGGTGCTTATTTTCATTTGCTTCTATTGTTTAAGAAGCCTTGGGAGAACTGTGACAATCCTTTACCCACAAAGTTGGCCTGCATAGATTTATCATAAGTAAATAATTCCATAAATATAATCCTTGCCGTTTTACATTGCGTATTTGTGAGCAGTTCACATTACTCAAAATTGCAAGATGGACGGCTATATAAATTGTTATGACAAGTCAAAGGCAGATGGATTAAGTTTTAGACGGATTTTCATCTTATTAAGACAAGCACCATCTTGGCTTTCTGAATCCCACACAGATGTTCCTGGATTTAGTGATGTTGTGTGTTGTATCTGAAAGGTAAACTGTTTCACAGCTGCATTCCTTAACAGCCCTTTGTTAAATGTTCTAAGTGATGCTAGATTTTTTGCTTGTAAAACTGAATTACTTACATATGTTACTTATGCATGTCGGAGCCCTTTAAAAGGACTACTTCAAAATAACAATTCAGGTATGAGTGTGGTAAAAAACACTGACATCTGCCCACGCAGTAAGTAATCACTGAAAATCTCTCCACAATTTTATGTCTTCAGTATTTTTTCATTCATTTTCCAAATCAACTATTTCTGCAGCATGCCTTCTCTTTAAACCTGTTATACTTAAAATAATTCTCCATCCATTTTCTCCTTTATTTGTCTATGCTTTACTGAGGTAGAACAAAACGCATAAAGTGACTTCATTCATTTTTAACACTTACCTGCTTACACCTTTGGCCTGTTTAGCACAAGCTAAACAACCTCTTGATTCTGCACAGATCTGAATACCAGAGTTGGAACTGGGGAGATCCAAATTCATATTTCTATTTAGCATCTGATTTTGACATAAAAGCATCTAATCCCCATCGCCACCACCATTGAGCTGTGCTGTCCACCAATCCTTGAATTGGCAAGACAATATTCTGGCAAGAAAAATGCTGTCTCATCACTGAACCTTATCTTGCCTTTCCTGCCTGTCCCAAGTTACTCCAGGGCAGGGTTTCTCAACTTTGGCAAGGTTAAAATGTGTGGACTTCAACTCCCGGAATTCCTAACTCAGCTGGGAGTTGAAGTCCGGGACATCTAAAAATTGCTAAGGTTAAGAAACATTGTTCTAGGGCAGTGATGGCTAACCTTTTTGCCATCACGTGCCAGGAGGGGGGGGGGGGGGGGGGGGGGGTCACACATGCACATGCCCACACCCATACTTCTATGCGCCCTGCCCCCACGTGCAACCCCCCTGCTCCTGTCACATGATGGCCTGGTGGGCCCATTTTTCTCTCTCCCCAGGATCCAGAGCCTTTCTAGGAGTCTGGGGAGGGCAAAAACGGCCTTCCCCATCCCCCCCGGAGGCTGAAAATGGCCCTTTGCTGAGCTCGCGTGCCCCCGATATGGCTATGCGTGCCACCTGTGGCACGCGTGCCATAGGTTCACCATCTAGGGCTAGTACTTCCTTGCAAGTGAATTGGTGACAAACTAAAGATATTTTATAAAACATGAGGCTGCCTTGGAAGAAGGAAGAAGAAAAATACTGTAACCCTGAACAGTTAAAGAGACTTGAGTCTGTCTCAAGTCTTGTGGGCAAGAGATGAATTATAACAAGTATTGTGGGAACCTGATAGAGAAAAGATCTCTATGACTTTGTCTGTATTACTGTGATGAAGAAAGATTCTCAGTCTTAACTACATCATAGAGCAATTGCAAGGAGAGGAAGAGACCTAGTTCTGTCTAAGGCAGGGTTGTCAAACTCAAGGTTTGATCTGGTCCGCGGGATGCTTAGATCTGGCCCGCAGGGCTGCCCTGAAAACAGCGAAGGATTGGCCCGTGGTGCCTCTGACAACGAAAACAGAGCTCGGGAGGGCTCCTGAGCTCTGTTTTCATTGGCAGAGGGTTGCAGGAGGCTGTTGCAGCTGAAAACGGAGCTTGGGAGCCTGTTTTCACTGGCAGAGCGCTCGGGTCATCAGAGGCACCCCCGACACGAGTGACGTTGAGCTGGCCATGCCCACCCCGGCCACGCCCATTCCAGCCCTCCAAGGTCAAACATAACCCTGATGCAGCCCTCAATGAAATCAAGTTTGACACCCTTGGTCTAAGGCATCGGACTGAAAATCAGGAGACTGGGAGTTCTAGTCCTGCTTTAGGCATGAAAGTCAATTGGGCGACTTTCGGCCAATCCCCAGAAGACTGTGAATTCTAGTCACGCCTTAGGCACGAAAGCTGGCTGGGTGGGTAGGTGACTTTGGTCCAATCCCCAGGAGACGGTGAGTTCTAGTCTCTTCTTAGGCATGAAAGCCAGCTGGGTAACCTTTTTTCCAGCTCATTTCACCTCACAAGGTTGTGGTTGTGGGGAAAATAGCAGGAGGAAGAAACATTAGATACGTTCACCACCTTGAAATTATTTATAAAAACAATAAAGGCAAGTTAAAAAAAAGAAACCTAAAATAAAAATAAAAGAAAGGAAGAAATGAAACTTTATATCCTGGCTTTTGCTCCT
Organism: Ptyas mucosa; assembly: GCA_012654045.1. Lineage (NCBI taxonomy): Eukaryota > Metazoa > Chordata > Lepidosauria > Squamata > Colubridae > Ptyas > Ptyas mucosa. Next base: position 12,744,491 of record WNWU01000033.1, on the reverse strand, counting down.
TAGAGGAAGAGTGGCACACATACATAACCAATTATTAGCAACTATCAAGGTTTGGGGAAGAATAATGAGAACTGCCCTAGAGGAGAGCCCTACGCTAAGTAGATAGATCAAGACTTTTTATTCAAGGCAATAAACCTAATACAATACCGAAAGGTTGTTCATCGTTTGAGTTTCTTATGACTTCAATAGGTAACAAATAAGAGAAAGTATTCTATAGTATGGATTTTCCTACATGTCTGCTCCAATAATTCATATTTCTATAGTATTATTGAGTAGTCAATTGACCATATTATGAACACTCTTAACAGTAAAAACATGAGTTCAGGTTGAGTTACCTACACATAGATAATTACAAGTAGTTCTCGAATTACGACCACAATTGAGCCCAAAATTGATGTTGCTAGGTGAAACATTTGTCAAGTGAGTTTGCCCCATTTTACGACTTTTCTTGCCACCGTTGTTAAGTGAATCACTGCATTTGGTAAATCATGGTTGTTGGCTGAATCTGGCTTCCTCATTGACTTTTGCCGGTCAGAAGGTCGCAAAAGGGGGAATCACATGACCTTGGGGCAGAAGCAACGGTCATAAATATGAATCAGTTGCTAAGTGGCTGAATTTTTGATCTCGTGCCCATGGGGATGCTGCAATGGTCGTAAGTGTGAAAAACAGTCTTTCTTCGGTGCCGTTATCACTTTGAACAGCCACTAAATGAAACTGTCGTAAGTCGAGGACTACCTGTAGGGGTAGATGAATTAAAAGGCGACAAGTTAAGGAGGAGGAGGAGGAGGAGAAGCAAACATTGTTAAGAACTTCTCTGCTGATTGGAGTGAAAGTCCACCTACTTTCCTAATAAAAGCTTAGAGCCTGCTGCTGATGTCAATGTTCTTCAAGGAACTGGAAGTCCTTCCCTTTACAGCCATAGGTATCTAAAAATAAAACTGTGCAAGTGATTTTATACCTTTCCCTTGCTGGACTATGTCCTCCTGGATCTCTGAAGAAACGTCACGGCTTATTGCAACAGGAGATTGGGATACGCTGTCCTTGCTCTGGGCTTTATTTTCAGAATTGTGCAACAGCGTGGCTCCATTTGGAATATCCGCTGCTTCAGAGTCAGGAAGCGGGATAATCCTTCCCTCTTCAGCTACGAGGAGCTGCGGGTCCTTGCTTCCATCTCTATCAACCTTTGTTTAAAGGAGAAATATATACAATATATGTGCATGAAACCAATCTGATTTTTTTAAAAAAAGTTTTATTTATATGCCGCCCTTCTCCAGAGACTCAGGGCGGCTTACAATGCGTTAAGCAATAGCCTTCATACTTTTGTATATTTTTATACAAAGTCAGCTTATTGCCCCCACAACCAGGTCCTCATTTTATCCACCTTAGAAAGGATGGAAGGCTGAGTCAACCTTGAGCCTGGTGAGAATTGAACTCGCAGTAATTGCAGGCAGCTGGATGTTAAATGCTGCCTTTCAATGGGGGGGGGGGGGGGGAGTGGGCAGCATCCACAACCAGAAAAATAATTTCTTATACCATATCCTTTAGAAGTTATTGCAATGATATTTTCTTTTTTGCTTTATTTGTTTAATAAAACACAACAAAGGGAAGAAGAGAGAGAAAATAATAATAAAAAGAAAGGAAGAAAAAAGCTATACAATAAATAGAAGATTCTCGTCTCTTATTTGTTATTACTTACGACTCAATTTACGACTCAACCATTCAAAGTTAAAACAGACCTCCCCCCAAAGGAACTTATGATCTGGTTTTGAAATTTTGATTATCTGCCCCATAGTGATATGGACACATTTTGGATTCTCGATATAACCATTATGACAATTTGTAGCATCTTGAGGTCACATGACCAGAATTTACTATGTTTTTGCCTGTAGATTATTGTAAAAACCTTTATATGGCGTATTTCCAATGGGCAAAGCCTGATCTTAAAGTATGCCTTGCATTCAAAAACAGAAGCTAGGTGTTCCCCCACTAATAATGTTCTCCCAAATGGGAATGGGACAACTTGCCACAGCCAACTCGCTGTGGACAACGCGCCGCGGCAAACTCACCGCAGACAACGTATTGCGGGACAATTTAACAATTCTATTTAATTCTTTAAAATAAATAAAAAATAATGTAATTTTTGCCATTCACAGTTCATTCTGTCCCTCCTTTTGCATCCTTTCTTTAATGATTCTATTCCACCATTTCTTTGATAGTGATAAGAGTCTTGGCGGCGCAGCGGACTTAAAGTGCTGTTAAAGTAGCACTTAGCTGCCAGCTGCCTGCAATTACTGCAAGTTCAAATCTCACCAGGCTCAAGGTTGACTCAGCCTTCCATCCTTCCGAGGTAGGTAAAATGAGGACCCGGATTGTGGGGGCAATAAGCTGACTTTGTATAAAAAAGAACACCGCTTTGGGGGGGGGGCAAAAGCCCTACTAAGCAGGTATATACAAAAAGTATGAAGGCTATTGCTTAACGCATTGTAAGCCGCCCTGAGTCTCCGGAGAAGGGCGGCATATAAATCGAACAAACAAACAAACAAACAAACAAATATTAAATGTAACTCTTCTCCTGCAGCGAGTTGGCCGTGGCGAATTTTCATAGACCCCTCCCAAATATCCAATTGGTCATCCTCCCATCCCCCGAAGTTTTCCCAGGACTCAGTTCTCTTTTGGTGATGTATTTTAAAATGTGCATATTTGGTTCAGTTGTTTCAGCCATGGAAATTTTTAGCAGATGTGGATATTGGATCTCTTGATGAATACCTGGCGACTGTGTAGTATAAACAGAAACTTATTTAGATCTAAAAGTACATCCACTGAATTTTCTACTGCTGAAGACGTTTATTCCTTGCTGCAATCAGGAGACAAAGCCTTTGCAATAATTCTTCAACCTTATTTGTTCCATCAGGAACGTAGAAAAGGAGTGTCTGTCTGCTGATGGGTGGCATCACTTCCAGAAACATTTCACATCTGTTCCACTGCTTGCAAGATACAGGCCTTAGATTTATAGACTTCATGCTCTTTTACGAAAATGTCAGAGCAATTTATATTAAGAATCCTCATGCTGGGTTCACTGGACATCTATGTCAAGAGCTGTGCAGTGATCTGATTCAGAAGGGAAACTGGTTTTTGGAGCACCCAACAGGACTCACATTATGCTTGTTGGCATCTCCTCCTTAAATCAAACCTGTCTTTTCTCAGGTCAGAACCAGGGGTGAAATGCTCCCAGTTCGGACCGGATTGCCCAATCCGGTAGCGATGGAGGCGGGCGGTTCAGAGAACCGGTAGCAAAAATTCCTGCACCCCCCCACCCATATCCAGCTGAGCCGCGCAATCATCAGAGGCTTTTTTTTTTTAATTTTTAAAAGCATTTTTTCTATAACCTCTTCAGCCTTTTAAAAGTAAAAAAAAAGCCTCTGATGATCGTGCGGCTCAGCTGGGATTGTCAGAGGCTTTTAAAAGCATTTTTTCTACAACTTCTTCAGAGGTTATAGAAAAAATGGTTTTAAAAGCCTCTGACGATCCCAGCTGAGTTGCCTGATTGGCAGAGACTTTTTTTCTTTTAAAAGCCTCTGACAATCCAAGCTGAGTTGCCTGATCGGCAGAGGCTTT
>WNWU01000033.1:12701826-12740476 GCA_012654045.1 Ptyas mucosa | reverse complement strand
AAAGCCTCTGCCGATCAGGCAACTCAGTTGGGATCGTCAGAGCCTTTTGAAAGCATTTCAAAAGAAAAAATGATTTTAAAAGAAAAAATGGTTTTAAAAGTAAAAAAAAAATTGGCCACTCCCACCCAGTCACATTACACACACACACACACCCAAACCAAGCCACGTCCACAGAACCGGTAGTAACAAATTTTAGATTTCACCACTGGACAGAACCCCAAGATTTCAGGAACAGGAGCAGTTCCTGTAAAGACTTGCTGATGGGTGCCCAATGAATTGTTGTTCACCTTAAGTTTCTTTATGCAAATTGTTTTATTTATATCACCCTAATACATAGCAAAACCCAACAGATTACCCCATTCTTTGCACTTTAAGGACAAAGCTCAGATACTCAGATCTGCAATTTGCCAGAACGACCATCGTAAGATTTTTTTCAGATTAATACATTAAAGCTTAATGCATTTGTAAACTTCATCAGATGCGTAGTGTCTACTATCACACTAATGCTGCTCTCTTTCTCTACCTTCAATTTGACCAAAGAAAAAGATAAATATAAATCCCTGCACACTTCCTTGCTTAACAACAGAAATTCTGGTCCTTGGTGCTCTCTTGAGTTTGGGTGTTTTCTTGCAGACGTTTTATTACTAAACTATGTAATATCATCAGTACTAGTAAAGAGTAGGGTTTGCTCCCAGTTTATATTCTAATGGCTTACCCTGTCAATGTTGGTGAGGTTGGTCTTAGAGGTTCTTTGTTTGGCAGTTCCTTGACTGGGGTATTTTTTACTTGATTGTTGGTCTGATGATAATCTTGAAGTTAATCTATGCTCATCTGGCTGCTCTTGCTGGTGGGGAGGTGTTTTGGTCCTTTTGTTCCCGTTTTGGCTTGTTGATTGTCTCTTTTGTATAGTATATAGATCCGTGATGGCAAACCTATGGCACGCATGCCATAGGTGGCACATAGCGCCCCCTGTGGGCACACGAGCTGTCACCTCATTTCGGCTTCGCTGCGCATGTGTGCATGCCTGCCTGCCAGCCAGCTATTCATTTGGTCTCTGCCACGCATGCGCGGGGCGTGTGCAGGGGCACGTGTACACAGGATGGAGGGCGTGCGGGGGGCACATGCGCGCCATGTGTGGGAGGCGGAGTATGTGTGTGGGGCCACCACACATGCCCAGAGGGGCACATGCGGGGGGCCACGTGGCATTGCATTTTGGGGGTTCGGTGCACGTGTGCACATTCGCACACGTGTGCTTGCGCTTTGGGCATTCTGTTAGGAAAAGGTTAGCCATCACTGATATAGATAATTGTTTATGTCTATGTGTCTATTGATGGTAATTCATCAGAGTGCCAAGCTTCTAACCATTTTCCTAGCATTTTTAGATTTGGCTTGGTCTAGGATGGTTACAATTTCCCAACTGAAGTTATGGTTAAATCTGTCCATATGTCGTGAAACTAAACTGAAAGCAGACCTCACTCCTTACTAGCACTGATGATGTTACCTAGGTAATGAAATGTCTGCAAGAAAACAACCAAGTTCAGACAGCACCAAAGACCCCCCCTCATTTCAACCCTGAGTTACATACATTCTCTTTGTTGCTACCGATTATGGTCATAAATTGAGGTCTATGTGTAATGAATAATCAAGAACAAAAGTTACCTGAATCCCAGGAATATTTGGATCCTTCTCAATTGACCATCTCTCCTCATGAAATCCTAGTGTTTCTTTTGGACCGTTGATCACTTCCATCTCATGGAACACATAAATGTCTTCTGGCAAACTTATTGCCAAGGCTTTCCCTGGGTTCTCCTGTGTGTCTATGTTATCTGGCATTCTCGCCAACGAGTGGATGAAGCCTGCCTCTCTTCGCAACATAGTATGCAGCACCACTGGGTGATCGGTTAAACAAGCTCCCTGGATATTATCTTTCTCTGTTTTCAAATGCACGGTCTTCAGCAAAATGAGGTTCTTCTCTCCTTCTGAAGATGATGGGGGCCACTTATCAACTTCTTCCAGCACTTTCTTGAACAAGATGGAATTGACATCTTCAATCTTTTCTGGATAGTTACAGCTACCCTCTTGTCCAAAGGATATGTTTTCCCTTTGAATTTTGTTCTGGACACTTTCCTCCATTTTGATTTTAGTGAAATGCTCATCAGATTCTGTGTCCTGGTGATCCATTGTGGCCTTGGGTGTCTTGAAAAAGAGGACTGGAAGAACCACAAAAGAAAGATTTAGGGGGAGGTAATATTTTCCTAGAAGTACAGTACCACTCTCCCTGCCCCAGAAAGATTTAGTTTCCGTTTCAGAATAAAAATAATAAATAAATGGGAAGCTGGAGCCTCTAATATTCTCCTTGTTTGCATGGATGGCTTTGAGTCCCTTATACACTGGAAAATAATTCTTAGAAAATAAAATTAAGTGGCTGTAATGCAATGCTTTGCTCACAAATCAACCCTGAGAAGGCAAAAATAAGTCAAGAACACAAGAAGAGGTGAGAGAATAGAGGAGCAGGTAACCTTCAGATAAATGAGCTGCTGACCACAATAATTATCACAGGAAAGTTATGAACCAAAATGCTATCCAAATGTCTACAATTACATATAGAATGGAATATAATAACAGAGTTGGAAGGGACCTTGGAGGTCTTCTAGTGCTACCCCACTTAGGCAGGAAACCCTACACCACTTCAGACTAATGGTTATCCAACATCTTAAAAACTTCCAGTGTTGGAGCATTTACAACTTCTGGAGGCAAGTTGTTCCACTGATTAATTGTTCTGTCAGGAAATTTCTCCTTAGTTCTAAGTTGCTTCTCTCCTTGATTAGTTTCACCCAATGCTTCTTGTCCTGCTTTCAGGTGCTTTGGAGAATAGCTTGACTCCCTCTTCTTTGTGGCAGCCCCTGAGATATCGGAACACTGCTATCATGTCTCCCCTAGTCCTTCTTTTCATTAAACTAGACATTTATTTATTTTATTTATTTATTTATATTTATATGCCGCCCTTCTCCGGAGACTCAGGGCGGCTTACAATGCGCTAAGCAATAGCCTTCATACTTTTGTATATTTCTACAAAGTCAGCTTATTGCCCCCACAAACTGGGTCCTCAATTTACCTACCTTAGAAAGGATGGAAGGCTGAGTCAACCTTGAGCCTTGGTGAGATTCGAACCTGCAATAATTGCAGGCAGCTGATGTTAATAACAGGGCTTTAGACCACTGTACTATCCAAGGCTCTTAGCCAGCCAATACCCAGTTCCTGCAACTGTTCTTCATATGTTGTAGCCTCCAGTCCCCTAATCATCTTTGTCGCTCTTCTCTGCACTCTTTCTAGAGTCTCCACATCTTTTTTACATCATGGCGACCAAAACTGAATGCAGTATTCCAAGTATGGCCTTACCAAGGCATTATAAAGTGGTATTAACACTTCATGTGATCTTGGTTCTATCCCTGTTTATGCAGCCTAGAACTGTGTTGGCTTTTTTGGCAGCTGATACACACTGCTGGCTCATATTTAAATGATTGTCCAGATCTGAATTGCAAATCTCCAGGCAAACCAGGTAAAGAGTTATAGTTTTCTCTATACTTCTATCTTGTGGTCGTCCACAATTCTGTCCCCCATATTTGGTAAACTCAGTTTAGAGGGACCAGTAAGAAAAAATTCAATAGCTTACTAGGGCTGGACCATTTTTCAACACTAACCCACTGGTGGTGCAATGGTTAGAATGCAGGCTGACTCTGCCCACTGCCAGAAGTTTGATCCTGACCGGTTCAAGGTTGACTCAGCCTTCCATCTTTCCAAGGTCAGTAAAATGAGGAACCAGATTGTTGGGGCAATATACTGACTCTGTAAACTGCTTAGAGAGGCCTGTAAAGCACTATGAAGCAGCATATAAATCTAAGTGCTATTGCTATCATGTAGGTTCTAATCCTGGGTCAGGACCGTATTTGTTTTTTTAAAAAAATCCTTTTGAGCTTTTAAAAGGAATTGCTAAACGATAAAATTGTATCTCCCCCCAGCTTTTTGTCCTGCTTTGGCAACTCTCCAAACTAAATGAAGTTCTTGGCTATAAAAGTGCACTTTCTATTTTAACCTCAGGGGCAAACACTTTACAAGGCATAATTTATGTACTGTACAGTAACATTAAAACTCTTCCTCATCCACCCGAAGCAGTAATCAGGGAAAGTAAAATTTATTTTCCTTTTCCTACGAAAACTCAAAAGCATAACATCACTTGTCCTGATTTGCGAGCAAGACTCAAACATCAAGATTAATTATTAAGAATTTGATCTTTTTTAAAAGAGGCCCAATTCCTAATTATTAATTTTTTTCAACGTTTAAAATACAAAACACAATTTTTCACTCATTACAGCTTTTCCATTATCGGTATCAATATAATCCATAACATTCATATTTACATAAATTCTATTTCTATAGTTCACTATCCTATATTATACCATTGATTAAATTATAATATCTACTCACATATAATTACATTATCATCAATATTATATCGTTCTTATACATTATATATTTTACTTTATACATCTTATGCGTTAATTTTACTCCTATTTTCAAGCCAGGTATACCATCTACTCCAAACTTGGTAGTAGAGAGATTCTTCTCTCTCTTTCAATTCCATTTCTGCCCACTCATAAATTTTTCTTATTATCATTGCTTCTGTAAGGATATCAATCTGTTTCCAATTCTGAGCGAAGACAATTCTGGTTGCTGTTAATATATGTAATATTATGTATTGAATTTTTTTACCCATTTTCCCATCTAGAATACCCAAAAGAAATAATTCCGGCTTCAATTTGATCTTTTGTTCAGTTATTTCTTCCAACCATTTCCTTATGCCAGTATTTCCTTGTTTTGGGACAAGTCCATCACATTTGGTAGAAAGTTCCCTGTTTATAACCACATCTCCAGCACTCGGGTGAACTGTTTGAAAATGTTTTCGCCAATCTGGCTGGTGGTAAATGCCAATGGTAGAACATTTTATAGAGGTTTTCCTTATAGGCAGCTGACAACGTTAATTTATAATTTTTCTCCCATAATTTGTCCCAATGGTCTAATTCAACACTGTATCCAAAATTCCTAGCCCAATTTATCATCATCTCCTTCACATTTTCTTCTTCCATTTTAAATCTTAGTAAGAAAATATAAGTTTTGGTAATCATTTTTTTCTGTTCCTAATAGTATTTTATCACGTTTCAATTGTTCTCCATAAATACCATATTATTCTAGATCTTTTTTATATCTTGTTCTAATTTGGAGATAGAGCCACCAATCAATCTTTATTTCTTGGTTCTTTAAGTCTTGGTCCAATTTTAAGTTTCCTTGTTCATCTAATAATTCCGAATACCTCACCATCTTATTTAAATCTAATACATTTGGATAAATCATCGCCTCCATTGTTGATAGCCAAACTGAGATTTTCATGTAATGATTTTTCCTAATTTTTTTCCAGATGTTTATCAAAGCATTTCTCACTAAGTATCTCTGAAAATATGCATGGGTTTTGTTTTTCCCTTCCCAAAGAAATGTGTGCCAGCTGAGTTGGAGATCGTGGCCTTCTAATGTTAATACTCTTTTATTGTTCAGTTGGATCCAATCTTTAATCCACGTCACAGCTGCTGCTTGATAGTATAATTCCCAGTCAGGGAGGTCAAAACCTCCTTTGGTTCTAGAATCTTGTAGAAGTTTGAGCTTTATTTGGGCTTTTTCCCCCAACCAAATAAATTTTGCTATTATTTTGTTTAATTGTTCAAAGAAATTTTTCCCAATTTTATTGGTACTGTTTGGAAGAGATACAAAAATTTGGGTATTATATTCATTTTTATTGTGGCGATTCTGCCAATTAAAGATATTTGAAATTTTGCCCAATTATCTAAATCTTTCTGTATCTGTTGTACTAATTTATCATAATTATCAAAGAGTATTTCACCATTAACCAAATTTCCAGGTATTTCACTTTTTTGACAATTTGGACCCCCAATTTCTCTTCCAGTTCCTCATTTTGCCTGTTAGTAAGATTCTTAGTTAGTATTTTAGTTTTTTCTTTATTTATTTTGAGCCCTGCCACTTGGCTGAATTCTTCAATTTCCTGTAATATGGTTCCCATTTCTAGAGGATCTTCTATAATAAAGGCCAAATCATCCGCAAAAGCTTGTACTTTGTATTCTTCCTGTCCAATTTTCAATCCTTTTATTCCCCGATTTCGCCTAATTTATATCAGTAAATATTATATTATCAGTTTCCAACGATAATATAAAGAGAAGGGGTGATAATGGACATTCCTGTCTTACCCCTTTAGATATACTAATATCCTCAGTCGTTTCCCCATTTAATATTATCTTTGCTGATTGGTTGGAGTAAATCGTCCTAATCATTCCTGTAATTTTCCCCCCAAAATTCATAATTTTTAATTGATTTATAAGAAAATTCCAATTTAAATTATCAAAGGCTTTTTGAGAACCTACGAATATCAGCACAATTTGCTTTTCCGGATGGGCCTCATAATATTCCAGTGTATTCATTAAAACCCGTGTAGAAACCCATTTTGGTCAGAATAAATAATTTCATTTAGTATTTTTTGACTCTTTCAGCCATTATTGTCACAATAATGTGACAATAACGACTTACACTTTAATTCCATCTCATATTTTAGAAAGGTCAAATTAGATTCTCAATATTAATTGATCACACATGCTAGCAACACGCATTCATTTTTTTCAACTTTGGATTATCCCTAAAAAGAGCCTTGGTGGTGCAGTGTACTAAAGTGCTGTTAAAGTAGCACTTAAGCTGCCAGCTGCCTGCAATTACTGCGAGTTCAAATCTCACCAGGCTCAAGGTTGACTCAACCTTCCAATCTTCCGAGGTAGGTAAAATTAGGACTCGGATTGTGGGGTCAATAAGCTGACTTTGTATAAAAAAGAACACTGCATAGGAAGGGCCAAAACAGTGGTGGGTTGCTCCCGGTTCGGCCAAACTGGTAGCGGTGACGCTATTACATCACTAAACCGGTTCTCTTTCTTCGGGAGCTGGGCCCTCCCGCCTGCCCCTGCATTATGCCGACCTTATATTTCTTCTTTTTTCGCCCAGCTGAGAGGTGCAGCAGAGCGGATTGCAGCACCTCAGCTGGGCAGATTTGCAACGCGCTTGCGCAAAATGCAAGTTTTTTTGCAAAGCGCGCAACCGAAGAGGCAATCACACGTGAAGTGCGCGCACAAAGAGAACTGGTAGTAAAGCCGGTTAGAACCCACCCCTGGGCCAAAAGCCCTACTAAGCAGGTATATACAAAAGTATGAAGGCTATTGCTTAACGCATTGTAAGCCGCCCCGAGTCTCCGGAGAAGGGCGGCATATAGATCGAACCAATAAATAAATAAATAAAGTGGTACAAATCTTTGTGATCCTTCCTCTTTCTAATCCTCAAACTCTCACTTCTTTTTTTCAATTACGCTCTTTTAATTGCTTTGGCTGCCTATAGCCAATTAAAGGGGAGAAAAATCTCTAGGAGGGGGAACAGGTTTTTTTTTAAAAAAAATATTCATTTGATTAAGATTTTACTATGCCATAAATGATTAACATGACCTGCTTGGGTATTTGCGTAGGTAATATTTAATAGCACAAGAAACTCCCCCTTATTAAATTATTCCTCTACCAATCTGATTTCTTAAAGGAGAGCTCCCTTTAGTAAGCCAAGAACCGGGTTTTTTTGTTTCTCAAATTCAATGACATTCTTTAATTTCTCTATTTTTGTTTATACCCAGTTTTCACATTATTTTGGATTTTCAATCTTCCAGATCCCAGCGCCACCACTTGAACAGTTTTCTTTAGAAGCAATGCTTTCCATCTTGTACCATATTTACAAAAAAAAAAAGAAGAAGGAAGTTTTTCAGAGTCCCGTTTTTTATAACTGTACGCTTAGGGTGTGTTTCACTCCCCATACATTTTTTTTTACATCTTGCTTTCCGATTAATTCCTAATCCGTAACGTGCGAATGTGATTTGAACTGAACCCATGCTGAAGCAATTGATTCCACCGGACTTTTAAAAATGCCTTCAAGGCACCTTAAAAATTCATTTCTAATGAAATCGGCCGAACTTAATAAGGAATAAACTTAATGGGAATAAATAGCCCGCACATTTAAACCTCCGTGGGAAATTCCTATTTAACTCGGTTCCTGAATGACTACGCAAGGCGTGCAGAGTTTCTGCGCACCGGGCAGTATTTCAAAGTTATTTACTCGGAAGAAATAACTATTGGATTACTCCTCTTAATCCCCACGAATACTTACTGTGGAAAAATACTGAGATTTACTTCCAAGCAAATAGGGGCATAGGAAACTCCCCACCTTAAATCTTCTGTCCGGGGGGAATCCCTTCTCCCTGAATCCTTTATTTCCCGCCTTTTCCTACAATTTCCAGATTTCCCCCAAAGCCGCAAATTAACTTTGTATAGAACTGGTGCCCCGTCCCCCCTCCCACATTTTATTCTTCCCGACCCAAATCTGAAGACCCTTTTTTGGATGCCAGCGGAGCCCCCACCATTCTGAAAGCACAAAAAAAAAGACCCACAATTTCTTTTCTTCTTCCAGCAGGGCGAATTGTCCCTTCTGCAGTAATCGGAGGCTTCTTCCCACCCTCCCAAACGTTGCAAGCAAACGTTGCAACCTGGCTTGTCCGTTGCACGTTTCTTGGAGAATGGGTCCCTTCAATCCCGGGGTGGGGCCGGGGGTGGGGGTGGGAGAGACTTTTCTCCAAGTAAAATAGTAGCCCAAACGGTGCTGAAAGATAAAGAAAAGGGTTTAAGGTGTCTTCACCAACGTGGCTTTGGTGTGAAAATGGGAATCGGGTTTTACTCCTGTGCAGGATTACTACTTAGAAGTTTCATTCACCTCCGTGGAGGGAAACATTCACAGACTGGAACTGTCTGTGTGCTGCTTACTCACAAGGAAGCAATTGGCATTGTCCGGCTGAAATCCTAAACAAATACCAGTCATGGCTTCATTCAGAATTTTATTAGGAAGTTACCTTCTAAACTAGTTGGGATAATTACCACAGCAAGCAAAAGGCCTAGAATATTTTGAGTCTAAATGGGAAGGAAGCAAAGGGGTGTTGTGGTGGTGGTGTCTTTCTTCAAAGAAGTTGTGTCATTTCAAGGTGCACAGAATTGTCTCTTGCTGCAGCGTGTTTAATGCACTTAATAGTGCAATTAAATTCACTATGGATCCAGGGTTAATTTTTCTCTGCAAAGAAAGCTCGGGGCAAACCTGGATCATTCTGTGTTGATTTTCAGGCATGCCAGGGGAAAGGTGAACTCCACAACAGCTGATGCTTGTGGCAATCTTAATGGGGCCTAGATGCTTCAAAAGATAAGATTGAAAAAATTGCACATCTTCACGGTCATAAATGAATGGGTGCTACCTTGTTTATAGCCAGATCTTTTTATAATACCCTTCCTGCTTTGTAAATATGGCCATTTAAACCTTGCCCCCAGTGGTGACAACAGGAAGGTAGAATAATATTGTATTCCCAACCATGATCATCTCACTGTGTGTTCTGGGACAGAAGTCAAGGCTGTGGCACACCCTGGATTCTGGGGGAACTTGCAGTGGTTTTTGTGAAAAACTAACAAAGGGGGGGAAAAAATCACTTGAGCAGAGCCGATTTTCAGTCACTATAACTTTGCATCTTGAATCACAGGTTCTGGGATTTTTTTTTTAAACTAACAGGTTCTGCAGCCTGGTAAAGTTTAAGCACCTCTGCTCTAGAGCACATTTTGACATCTCAGTCTTACGTAGTCACTTGTTAGAAAGCTGCACTTCCTTGCTTCAGCCGGCAATTATAGATAGTTTGCTGTGAGTTATTGAAATACCAGGAATATTGCAAAATTGGTAGATGTAGAAATGGCTGTCAGAAATGTCCTACAAAACAGAGAACAGTTTTCACCATTATTAAGCTATCTAATATCCTGGTATTATGCCTCCTCTGGAATGCATCCAGTTGCATTACCTGACCAGGGCAATGGATTTCTTCTCTTCTAGCATTGTCCTTTTGTCTCACCAGTGTTCTGGCCCGGAAGATCCAATGGATCTTCTGGAGAACATTTGCACCATGTGTGGAGAACACTACTAGGGGAAGGAGGGCACCCTACAACATGAACAGAAGATTAATCATCCATAAAGCATATTGCTTTATCATATTGCTGGGACTGCAAATTTTAATATCTGAAGTATAGTACAACACTTCAAGGGGTGGGCACCAGGTTGGGGAAGTCTGATTCCTTGGACTGGTAACAGCTCTTTAGCTTTCAAAAGAGACATTTGTCAGTTGGACTCTATATCTGAAGAAAGCTGCAGGGAGACTAATGTAGGTTTCTTGCAGCTTGATGCATTTTTCTTTTCATAATCAATGAAATGGGACAAATGTACAGGTAGTCCTTGGCTTACGACCACAATTGAGCCCAAAATGTATGTTGTTAAGTGAAACATTTGTTAAGTGAGTTGTGGTCCGTTTTACGACTTTTCTTGCCACAGTTGCTAAAGTGAACCATTGCAGCTGTTAATTTAGTAACACTATTGTTAAGTGAATCTGGTTTCCCTGTTGACTTTGCTTGTCAGAAGGTCGAAAAAGAGGATCAAATGATCCAAGGACACAGCAGTGGTCATAAATGTGAGTGAAGCATCTGAATGTAAATCTTGTGACCATGGGGATGCTGCAGCAGTCATAAGTGTGAAAAACAATAATAAGCCACTTTTTTCAGTGATGTAATTTTGAACAGTCACTAAATGAACTGTTGTAAGTTGAGGACTACCCGTAATTCTAAATTGCTATTCATATGTTGTTGTGGCCCCTTAACCCAGCATTAATATTTCCAGGCAAGTTTGGGATGCAATCCAAATTCTAGGTTGCAAAATTGACTAATCTGAAAGAATATTTGCTGCTACAGTCCTGTTCCACTGCCTTAACTATATCCTTTAGGGCAGGGGTCTGCAACCTTAAACACTCAAAGAGCCATTTGGACCCATTTCCCACAGAAAAGAAAACACCAGGAGCCACAAAATCCTTCCCGTGCCTGACTATTTCTTGAGTGGTCACAAAACTAGCATATGTTGTTGAATTAAACGTTCTGTTTTCTTTTGAAACTTTTCTTTTCTTGGATTTATCCATGGTTTGCCTACCGGGGGTTGAAAAGCTCAACAAATCGTGTGCTGGCAGGTGTCGCACATTGGCTATTGTGACGCATATTTTGAGTGACAGGGAGCCGCAGCAGAGGTGAAAGAGCCACATGCGGCTCCAGAGCCACAGGTTGCTGACCCCTGCTTTAGGGCAACGTTGAATGAAGAGTTCTGGGAGTTGTATTGCACAAGCTTGAGAAACACTGTATTTGGTATCACTGCACTCATTGAACAGCTATTTCACAGTATTTCTGCAGCATTCTTAGCCTTTGAGTAATCTGGTGTTTGTGAAAGCATATACGGTGCAATAGTTGTTTTCCATTAGCTCATGTTCTAGAGCAGTGATGGCTAACCTTTTTGCCATCGCGTGCCAAAAGCGGAGGGAGAATGGGGGGTTGTGGGTGTGTGTGCCCACATCCATAATTCAATGCGACCGCCCTCCCACACATGCATACGTGACCCCCACACACTTTCCCCTGCTTTTGGCACCTGATGGCATGGTGGCCCGGTAGGCCCATTTTCCCCCTCCCCAGGCTCCAGAGGCTTTCTAGGAGCCTGGGGAGGGCAAAAACAGCCTTCCCCTTCCCCCCGGAGGCCGAAACAGGCAGTTTCCCGACTTCCGGTGGGACTGGAAGGCCTGAAAATCAGTTGGCTGGTGCACGCATGCGTGTTGGAGCTGAGCTAGGGCAACACTCGCGTGCCCACCAATATGGCTCCGCATGCCACCTGTGGCACCCGTGCCATAGGTTCGCCATCACAGTTCTAGAGGCATCAATTACAAAACTGATACCATTTGTAAAACCTTTGCCTCTAATTTCTGAGTAGTTCCACTTCAAAGCTGTTTCTGCCCTTGCTGCAATTCCCATTGGCATTTTATATCTTCTCCACAAAGCCTTCCTTTTCCTTCTGTTCACTGACACTGATGAGCACTGCTAAATTAATCAGAAACCAACTTAACTATAGAAATCGGCCAGATGGGTAAATCACAATCTTTTAACAAACCAGAGAATCTCTTCTGAACAAGATTGACCAAAATCAATTATGTAATTTCCTTTTCTTTTGAGGTAGATCTCAACCAGCAACTGTTCTTTTTCACTGTACATCTTTCCTTGGATATAATCATATAAATAATACTCACTAACCTAGAGTTCACTGACCATATCATCTGCCTGATGCTTCATTTTATATTCTCTTTATAATCCTAGTTATTTGTTTAATCTTTTCAGAATTTGTTTGTTAGGAGTTCGAAATTACAAATAGTAAAGGAGAAAGAGGATAGATATCCGTGCCTTGTAACTATACATATTAAAAAAAGTGTAGAAAAGGTTCCATTCATTATAGTATTTGCTTTTTATTGTTGATATATAACTTCTATCCCAGGTTATAAATTCTTCTTTGGGATTCATTTTATTTAGAACCTCTGGGGGGAAAAAATAACCATTCCAAGTTGTCAAAAGCTTTTTCTGCATATAAAAATATTGCTGCTGCCTTCTTTGTCTTAGCCTGGATATATTCTGATGCATTTATGATAAATCTATTGTCTAATATCTTCCTCTCTAGAATATAGCCTGTCTGATCTCATTGGGTCAATCCAGGAATGCATTTCCCTATACATTTAGTCAGTATAGTAGTAAATATCCTGTAATCAATATTCAGTAGACAAATTATTCAGTCTGTCATTCCATTCTTCTGTATTAAGATGATATATGCTTCTTCTCACTTCTTGGGCACTGTTTCTGTTGTTTGAATTTCATTCATTATTTTTACTAGCCATCAGTTTGTCTTCTAACTTTTCTAATATTGGGCCTTTAGCACATACGGGCTTATTGCTTTCCTAATTTTTTTTTTTAGTGCTTTCAATGAAAATTTGTTCTATGCTCCACTGGTTATTTTCCTTCTCCTTGTCAGGATGAAAGTTTACTGCTCCCAAACGTGTAGCTGGCACATTATGTAATTAAGGAAATCAGTTTCCTAAAAGAGCAATTCTTCCAGGTTGAATAATGAAACTGTAAGGTCCCCAAATGTACTTGGGTCACCAGAATGCCAAAGAGAGAGACCCAAGAAGTGGCTTGGAAAAAATATCAGCTTTTATTTGTACAAAGAAGAGCTGGGTAGACCATACCACTACATACAGACAAAGAACATGCAGTGAAAGGCCACACCTTGGGGAAGGTATGATGTCCTTTTATACCTTCAGAGACATCAGCTTAGTACCCAATTCTGGTCACCTGGCCCATGCCTTCCTTTGGCAGTACAGCAAGGAACGGGGGTTGAGTGCTTAGTAACAGAGGGGTTGGGTGCTCAGCTCAATGTAACCTTGCCAAACCATGACATACCCTGTTTCTTGAGATATCCACCAGGCACAGAGTTGTACATAAAAAACAAGTTACCAGAAGTTAGATGACTGGTAAAAGCAAATGGCAGAGGCAATTCCAATTCTTAGCAAAGCAATTCTTACAGAAGCAAAACAGCAAGTCAAACTAATTCTACTGACTCTACTATTATGTCCCACTAATTCTACCTGTTCTATGATGATGATGATGATGATGATGATGATGATGATGTCCCTTCAAAACATCTGCAAGAGAACAATCAAGTTCAGAGAGCACCAAGGATCCCTCAGCTACAAATATTTTCCTTCATTAATAGTGCATTTAGCTTGTTGTTTCCACTTCCTTGGGAGGACTAGTGTGTTAATATGGTTTATGTATTAGCAAGGCTTATTAGGATATCAGCCTTTTATATACTCAAAATCAGGTAACCTAGAAGGAAGTTTTCTTTCAGTTGTGCTGACTTGCCAGAAATTACAGTACATTTGGTAATTACTGGTTATAGGACAATAGAATTTTAGAAATATCCAATATTCACCTTTGTAGTCACAGTAGAATAACAAGCCTGGAATATACCTGAAGGATTTCAGTGCTTTGCCCCTGGTTTAAACAATATCCGCTCTAACTTCACCATTCAGTAGCTACATACAGGTAGTCCTCGAATTACAGCATTTTGTTTAGTGACTGTTCAAAGTTACAACGGCATTGAAAAATGTGACTTATGACCATTTTTCACAGTCATGATCTTTGCAGCTTCCCCACGGTCATGTGATCAAAATTCAAATGCTTGGCAACTGGTTCATACTTATGACTGTTGCTGTGTCCCAAGGTCATGCGATCACCTTTTGTGATCTTCTGACAGGCAAAGTCAAGGAGGAAACCAGATTCACTTAATAACCGGGTCGCTATCTTATCAAATGCAGTGATTCACCTAACAACTGTGGCAAGGAAGGTTATAAAATGGGTCAACACTCACTTAACAAATGTCTCACTTAACAACAGAAATTTGGGCCTCAATTGTGGTCATAAGTCAAGGAGTACCTACTGTCTCCTCCAATAATCTTGTCTTTGAATGATTGGAAAGCAGCAAAAGGTTTGCAGATACCATGAACAGAGTGAAGGAATGCAGATGAGACAGAAAATGTATGGAAATATTGCATGTGTGTCAGGGGTGGGTTCTAAATTATTTTACTACCGGTTCTGTGGGCATGGCTTATTTTGTGGGCGTGGCTTGATGGTCACGTGACAATTCTTTAGGATTTAGCAGTGGTACTGGTCTACCAGGCTTTTAACTGCTTGCAGAACTGTACCGATCTACTCATTTATTTTTGCAGGCACTGGTCTACTCACTTATTTTTGCAGACACTGGTCTACCCATTTATTTTTGCAGGCATCGGTCTACTCATTTGTTTTTGGAAGCACTGGTCTACCACCAAACTGCCTTTTAACACTGATCAGCTGTAGGGCGGCCCTTTGAAGACCCGCGGCAAGAGTTTAAACAGTTTTTCCTTATAGCCCATCAGCTGGGACTCAGGAGGCAGCAATAGATTGGGGGTGGGGCCAAATAAAAGGTAAGAATAACGCAGGGGGGTGGGGGAGCGGGGCGGGGCAGAACCAGTTCGGTGACGTCATATCATCACAGCTACTGGCTCGGCGGAACCAGGCAGAACTGGGCGGAACCCACCACTGATGTGTGTGTGTGTGTGTGTGTGTGTGTGCATACACGCACACATGAATGCATACACACACCAAAGAAATAAGTGTACAGATATTCTGCTGAGTTCAAAAAGTGATAGCTATTGAATATCAGAAAGGGTATAGTCTTTTTCTATGTAATAAACAAAATCTCAATCCATTAGCAAATTAACTGGTGATCAATTCAGTGGTAATCAGGAAGAAAAAAATTCAGAAGGTGGAAGATAGTATCGCCCTGCCCTCCAGCTGTTACAAGCCCATCTTTAGTTGTTAAAAATTTAAGATTTCTTCAAACCTTTTGCTGCCTTTAAACTGTCTCCACATTTTCTCAAGCATTGACATGGTAAGGTAAAGGTTCCCCTCGCACCTATGTGCTAGTTGTTCCTGACTCTAGGGGGCAGTGCTCATCTCCGTTTCAAAGCTGAAGAGCCTGCGCTATCCGAAGACGTCTCCATGGTCATGTGGCCGGCATGACTTAAACGCCAAAGGCACATGAAACGCTGTTATCTTCCCACCAAAGGTGGTCCCTATTTTTCTACTTGCATTTTTTACGTGCTTTCGAACTGCTAGGTTGGCAGAAGCTGGGACAAATAATGGGAGCTCACCCCGTTACGTGGCATTAGGGATTCAAACCGCTGAACTGCCGACCTTTCGATCGACAAGCTCAGCGTCTTAGCCACTGAGCCACCACGTCCCTTTATTGACATGGTAGCCCTATACAAACTTAACATAAGGTAAGGTTTTAATGCAAGGCTAGCATTAAAGATAAGATATATGCTATGAGATCACAGTTTATTGTAACAATCCAGGAAAAAGAGCTTTTGAGTAAAGCTACAAAATGCAGTCCTATCAGCTCAGGGTTGAGAGTGATTGAAGAAACAAATCCCCTAAAAATAAAATGGCTGATATCATGAAACCTTCACTTTTGATGATGCCAAAATGCAAATGAGACAATTCAACTTCTTTTCAGGCAGATCTAAAGCAATTTCACATTTTTTTACAATAGACATAAATATATGTAGCTTGATTTGAATTGAAACTACATATTTTAAAATCCTGCTTTGACCACAGCTTTGGATCAACCTATGGTAGGTACAGATGTTTTGGAGGTAGTGGGCGTATTTGAAATGTTGCAAGATTGTTGTGGGAACTCTTCAGAAAAGGCTTCCTGGTTCATAAAATTGCTGCCATGGTAGGTATAACAAATGACTCCCACCAACAAACAATTCCATGACTTTGCTCTCGAGCCTTTCCTGGTTGCTGTCTTCCACAACAGCTTTTATTATTTTATTTTAACTAGACAGTTAAACACAGCTCCTAACAATGTGCAATGTTGCAGTTACCCATATTTTTTAAATATTTTCTAAATTGCCTATATCCTCTTAAAATGATGCCAGAGATTGGTGCTTTGCTTGGCAGCCTACCAGAGGAAAATCTCCAGGGGGAAAAAAAAAGACAGTGGAATATTTTAATTCTTTAATATAGGATTTATTTACACAAATACTTGTTTTACAATTGAAAACTGAAAACTTTATTGAGATTTTTTTCCCCTCGCAAGTAAAAGTATCTTTTACATCCTTCCTCCCTCCCTTCCTCCCTCCCTCCCGTCCTTCCTTGTAGAAGCAAGGTTCTACATTTAGGGAAGAAAAACAAAATGCACAGGTACCGTATATGTGCTACCTTGCTCAATAGTAGTAACTGTGAGAGGGATCTTGGAGTCCTAGCGGACAACCATTTAGATATGAGCCAGCAGTGTGCAGCAGTTGCCAAAAAAACCAACACAGTTCTGGGCTACATAAACAGAGGGATAGAATCAAGATCACGTGAAGTGTTAATACCACTTTATAATGCCTTGGTAAGGCCACCCTTGGAATACTGCATCCAATTTTGGTTGCCACGATGTAAAAAAGATGTTGAGACTCTAGAGCAGTGATGGTTAACCTTTTTGCCGTCGCGTGCCAAAAGCAGGGGGAGCGACAGGGGGTCACGAGTGCGGGTGCCCACATCCATAATTCAATGCGCCCTGCCCTCCCACCCATGCACATGTGACCCCCACCTTCCCCCTGCTTTTGGCACGCGATGGCCCGGTGGGCCTGGTAGGCCCGTTTCCCCCCCTTCCCAGGCTCCAGAGGCTTTCTAGGAGCCTGGGGAGGGCAAAAACAGCCTTCCCCATTCTCCCAGAGGCCTTCCAAAGGCTGGAAACAGCCAGTTTCCCGACTTCCGGTGGGACTGGAAGGCCTGAAAATCAGTTGGCCAGTGCGCCCATGCGCGCAGGAGCTGAGTTAGGGTACACTCGCGTGCCCATCAATATGGCTCCGCGTGCCACCTGTGGCACCTGTGCCATAGGTTCGCCATCACGGCTCTAGAGGGAGTGCAGAGAAGAGCAACAAAGTTGATTAGGGGACTGGAGGCTAAAACATATGAAGAACAGTTGCAGGAACTGGGTATGTCTAGTTTAATGAAGAGAAGGACTAGGGGAGACATGATAGCAGTGTTCCAATATCTCAGGGGCTGCCACAAAGAAGAGGGAGTCAAGCTATTCTCCAAAGCACCTGAAGGCAAGACAAGAAGCAATGGGTGGAAACTAATCAAGAAGAGAAGCAATTTAGAATTAAGGAGAAATTTCCTGACAGAACAATTAATAAGTGGAACAACTTGCCTGCAGAAGTTGTGAATGCTCCAACACTGGAAGTTTTTAAGAAGAGATTGGATAATCATTTGTCTGAAGAGGTGTAGGGTTTCCTGCCTGGGCAGGGGATTGGACTAGAAGACCTCCAAGGTCCCTTCCAACTCTGTTATTCTAGTTCTGTTCTGTTCTGTTCTTCTGTTCTATTCTATTCTATTCTATTCTATTCTATTCTATTCTATTCTATTCTATTCTATTCTATTCTATTCTATTCTTTTCTTTTCTTTTCTTTTCTATTCCTTCCTTGTATTTCTCTCCTCCATTCAGGAAGTTAACTTACTTATCTGCCAGTCTAAAAGGAAGGGGGAAAAGCACTCTAAAAAGTATTCCAAAAAGCAAATAATACCGCAAACCCTTGGAATTGTGTTCTGTGCTCGTGTTTATTATGTATGTAAGTTCAAAGTGTGGGAATTCCAGTGCTCTAATTTTCTTTGTTTTGACCTTTCCTCAATGCAAGTAACCCCTTTAGAGCAACCTGCAATTTCTTTTATCCTTCCTTGCTTTTTAAGGCTTACATTTTATCAAATATGTTTGGCCTTGGTGTCATCAAAGACATGCCACATTGCTTCATCCTTAAGTTTTGAAAATATAACAAAAGTCATGGAGATACTTTTTTGAGATTCGTCAGTCATTGATTTTGGGTTAAAAACCGATCAAGAGTTTTAAACTGCCCAGTGACATGCATGAGGCTAGAATTCTTTTTATATATATATTTTTTTCTGATTTGCAGCAATCTAATGGATTTATTCAGCCCAGTAATACAGCAATTTAAATTCCAGGAAAAGAAGCCTTTGTATGTAGGTCAATGGTAGAGTACATGTTTTGCATGCAAAAAGGCCAACTTCCATCAAATAGGGCTGAAAAAGTCACCAGTTCCAGAGAAATCCCGTTAATTGTTGTCGAAAGCACCGTGCCAGATGGATCAATGGAGGAACTCAAGGGAAGACAGTGTCTTAGGCGTCTGAAAAACAAATTTGTTTTTCAGACAAAATAGGATTAGGGGAACCCTAATTTCAGTTCTTTCAGCAAGTTTTATTAATCAAACCTTTAATGACTTACACGATCCAATCTGGATCAAAATCAAAGGTTTTGTCTTCCGAACTTTTGGATTCGTGAAGGAGCTTTGAGCTGTTCTGTGTGTAATATTTATATGGTGCCGTTGTGTGTAGCTTTTTAGATGTAGATTGGGGTGTTGATGGCTGGCTATTAAATTGTCGTCTGTTGTTTCCTTGCCAAACCTCCCCATCTCTTAAGTACTTGATAAGGTTGGGGGTAAACCAGCACTCCTGTTGATTTCCCAGGCTCCAATCACTTCCTTGGCTGTTTTTGTGCCTGCTCATCCAACAATCTTAGTAGCTGCTAATGTAATGATTTAACCCTCTCAGAATCTTGCTAGAGTAGTTCTGTAGATTTTATATCTATTCTTTAATTGACATCACCCAAAACATTTGGAATTAATGTTAGCATACTGTACCATACAACCATCTTACTTTTAATATTTGTTATATTACTGAAATATTTTGCAGAAAAGTGAGCTGATTCCACAATAAGAAAAGCTGTTTTTTACAGCTTCTTAATTTATGCACCAAAGAGCAATGTTTTCATGCTTTATAGTAAATGAGGACATTGATTTTTTTTCCAGTAGCTTCAGTTTTGGCTCTTTTAGCTGGTAGCAGTTCTCCAAGATTTCATGCAAATATCTTTTGACCACCTGCTGTCAGTATTTTTTTAACTTCAATTGATTTTTTTTTATGTCAACTGTAATTTTCCCGTTCCTGCCTTTGCAAATAAAAGTATTAACTTCTGTATATAAAACATGTTCTACCACACAATTCTGCCCAATACTTTGGTTAATTATGGGGTTCAGTTCTTTCAAGAATAAACACCACCAATTTCTATTTTCATTGTAGCTTTAACTACTTATTTCCTGTATCAGTTATGTCAGCAGGGGAGATTTTTTTAAAAAATCAAGCTAATAGTTTCAGCCACCATCATGATTTCTTTTATGGTCCCAGTGGGCACCCCACTATACTTAGGTTCCCATTATACTTAAATATTCATACAAATGAATTTAGTTATGCCAAATTGTAGGCAGCCGGCAGTCAGCAAAAATAGCCTGCAGTACTGCACTCTAACCACTGCGTCACCATGGCTCATGGTTGTAAACTGAGGATTATCCGTAGTAATGAGGACTGGGATTTTTTTATCACTTCAGTTATGGCTGAGTGATGCTTTGAAGATGCTATTCTGTTATATGTTTTTTGGGGAAATGGCCACCATTTTTCCAATGCGAATGAAATGGTAGCATCGTCTCCTGATTTCTGAAAATGGTAGCATCGTCTCCTGATTTCATTCTATAGGAAATAATATCTTTCACTGGCCATCATTGAAGCTCTATTTTGAACCTCATTGTGTTTCAACCAGTAAGTAGTCAAATGGATTTGGGGATATAAATGTGCTTTTCCCTTATTGCCTACCCTTGCCATTCAGTATTCATGTAGAATTGAGCATATGTTGTTTATTGACACAATTACTTGCTCAACTGTTGGTTACTGAGTTATTGACAGAGCCTAAAGGAACCCGAGGAGATCAGGTTAAAGCTGCTTTAGTCCAGCTTCTGTTATTGTCCAGCATGGGATGTACTCAAGAGTTATGTTGCCTCTGATCCTAGAGGTCATCATATCTAGCAGATGCTGATAACCTGTTACCATGAATTGATGCAGTCTCTTCTAAAGTCACCTTGGTGGCCTTCACCCCATTTCTTGTTGGAAGTTCTTTAGTTTAGCTTTGTAGCGTGTTAGCCAAATTCTGTACTTTAACTTTGACGATGAAGTGTCCACAAGTTCAAACTCATTGGACGAATTCTAACATATGAGAAGAAACGGCGGAACTGTGTGAGCCTTTTGCATTATTCGATCCCTTTCTATCACTTCTCTCTTTATTAGCTTCTCTACTTTAAAAAGCCTCAAATATAGTCATCTTTCTATATGGGTGAAATAATACCACCCCCTCACCGTTTAGATTCTTTTTTTTTCTTGCTCCATAATTGCATTTAATCCTTTTTTAAGAATAAAAATTCTTTTAAGAATATTCTAAATACGAGGCTTGAGGCACTCCGTTATGCAATTCATTCGAGGCAGTGACACAGTTATCTTTCTATTCATTCTGCACTTGCTGAACTTCTATACTTTGGCCTCTCTTTGGGGGAGAAAATTGCTGCAAGTAAAACATTTTCAACATAGTTAAGACAGGCCTACATTTCTATCTTTATCATCGGCTTTGCTAATATTATAATGAAATCTCCGTTTGGTACAAATTTCAGTACGATCTGTACTGTATTACATTTTCTTCCCCTGTAAAAAAAATGTTCTTCTTGTATCTCCAACCCTGTGTATGGAACTTCTCTTTTGTTCCACCTTATTTATCAAGATATTTTTGATCAGGGCATTGGGACTGGGCAGGATGAGGTTTACATAAAAAGAATGGCAGCCACTTTAATTGCACAGCTACTGCCACTGTCTTGCAGATGTTTTGTGAACGCCGTGCTGTGAACGCCGTGCTGTCACGCACAAACTATGGGACAAAGGATATATCTGGTTGATGATGATGAGAAAAAAGTTGTCCAGATTATGCACTTCAGTTGAGCGCATCTGATCACTGCTCCATTAGGTTCTGTTTCTCGAGTTTCTTTCATCCACCCACATTCTTTTTTTGACTCTTAATTTTTATCCATGAAGATAGAGGGAAGGAAGCAAAATCTCGCTATGTCAGTGGGGGAGCACAGACTGATTTATGTTTATTTGCCTGATTTCTAAGAGCAGTGATTGCCCACTTTCAGTTCTCCTGTTCTACAACATTTAGGTAGTCATGTAGACCTTTCCTCTGAGGTTGGATTTCAGCCGTGGTGTCTTCCAGCAGGGATATTCCTAGGAGACAATCAAAACATCTTGGGCTTGGACAATCTGGAACTGCGCCGCCTGTGGTCCGATCTAAACATAGTACACAAAATTGTCTGCTACAACGTCTTGCCTGTCAATGACTTCTTCAGCTTCAACCACAATAATACACGGGCAAACAATTGCTACAAACTCAAGGTAAACGGCTTCAAACTCGATTGCAGAAAATACGACTTCAGCAACAGAGTGGTCAATGCCTGGAATGCTGTACCCAACTCCGTTGTTACATCCTCAAACTCCCACAGCTTCAATCTCAAACTGTCTACCATGGACCTCACCCCATTCCTTAGAGATCCGTAAAGGGGGCGTGCATAAGCACACCAGAGTGCCTACCGTCCCTGTCTTATTGTCCTCATTTATTTGTATTCATTTCCTATGTTCATTTTTATATTGATACCTATACTTGTTATCTTGTACATGTTTGACAAATAAATAAATAAATAAAACGCCCACCCATGCAATTCATATTAAAAACAAAAACAAACGGTGCTTCAGGCACACCATTTTGGCTGCCATCTTGACTATTTGACCACATCTAGTGGGTTTATTTATTTGATGTACTTTTAAACTTAAGATATTAAGGCATCCCTGACAGAGGGCTCTCCAGGCCTTGTTTGAGGGTACATGGGGACTTGAATCCCTACCTTTCAAGTAATTGTTTCCACTATCAAGCTGCTAAGAAGTTTTTCCTGTCATCTGACTGAAGTCTGCCTTGCTGTAGCTTGAAGCCATACAGGTAGTCCTCAACCTACAACCACAATTGAGCCCAAAATTTGTGTTGTTAAGTGAAACATTTGCTTTGCTCTCTTTTACTAACTTCCTTGCCACTGTTGTTAAGCCAATCCCTGCAGTTGTTGAGTTAGTCGCACGGTTGTTAAGTGTATCTTGCTTCCCCATTGACTTTGTTTGTCAGAAGTTGCAAAAGATGATTACGTGATCCTGGGACATTGTAAGCGTCATAAGAACATGCCTGTTGCCAAGCGTCTAAACTTTGATCACATGATTATGAAGATGCTGCAAAGGTCATGCGAAAAACAATCCATCACTTTTTTCAGTACTGTTGTAATATCGAACAGTCACTAAATGAATGATTGTAAGTCGAGGACTTACCTGAATTCCTTATCTTCTCTAGAACTCTCGCTAAAGAGTACATTTTGATGTTCTATGTGATCTCCTTACTTATTCCTCCTTTCCATCCTGTCTCAGGGACTGTCTGCTGTTTGTGCTTGCTCAATATATATCCTTCAGGGAAATGGACTATTCTGTCCACCATAACAGAGTTGGAAGGGACCTTGGAGGTCTTCTAATCCAACCCCCTGCTTAGGCAGGAAAGGAAACCCTACACCATTTCAGACAAATGGTTATCCAACATCTTCTTAAAAACTTCCAGCTTTGGAGCATTCACAAGTTGTTCTGGAGGCAAGTTGTTCCACTGATTAATTGTTCTAACTGTCAGGAAACTTCTCCTTAGTTCTAGGTTGCTTTTCTCCTTGATTAGTTTCTACCCATTGCTTCTTGTCCTGCCCTCAGGTACTTTGGAGAATAGCTTGTCTCCTTCTTTGTGGCAGCATGTTGAATAAGGATACAGACAGCTAAGAGTCTACTTGACTTTCTTCACATGAATGTGAAAAGGTTGATTTACATCTCAGGTAGGAAAATTTGGGGGCCATTTTTCCTGGAAATGAATGATTGTCCCTACTTTTGGAAAAAAAAAAAAACAGGAAATAATTGAATCTACTGAGATCTAGACTACAAGACGGGAGAGCAACTTGGTACCCTGAAAAATGGAAGAAGTATCCAAACCAATGCACCTCTGACCAGTGGTGAAATCCAATTTTTTTTTACTACTGGTTCTGTGGGCATGGCTTGGTGGGTGTGGTGTGGCTTGGTGGGCATGGCAGGAGAAGGATACTGCAAAATCCCCACTTCTGGGGGAAGGATATTGCAAAATCTCCATTCCCACCCCACTCTGGGGCCAGCCAGAGGTGGTATTTGCCGATTCTCCAAACTACTCAAAATTTCCTATGCCGGTTCTCCAGAACCTGTCAGAACATGCTGGATTTCACCCCTGCCTCTGACCCCTTCTTCCAAGCCAAATTAAAATATTTCCATTCATCCAGAATATGGGAACCATGAGATGTGAACAGAATGCAAACATTGCCTTGGCTGCTCTTGAATTGCTATTTAGTCCTCCTCCTTTCTTCCTCTCTTAGGGAGAATCCAAAGGGTAGAAAACACACCCAGGGCAAGCCTCCAATTCACAGCCAACAGGCCGTTACTGTGACGACAAAACCTGCTTTTCTAAATACTACAAACAAGTGCCTTCAGTCTCAGCTGCTGCAACCATCTGCTGTGTGTGCTCAGCCTTTCACTTCTACTGAGAAATGACGACAGGTTCCCCCCCACCCTCCAATCAGGGCGAGAAATGGGCCAAAGGTTGTTCAAGCCAAGGCATTTCGTAAACGGGACTTTAAAAAAAAAAAACCACTGACAAGACAGGAGGTCTGAAGAGCATCTACTTCAAACACTCATTAATTGAGCCAGTTAAATGATAAACCCTTTGTGACTACTGTTGGTTGGATGTTTCTGCGGATATCCATCCTTGGCAAGATGTCAGAAGAACTTTTCCCTGGGGTGATCTAAGAGACAAGCCCCCTTCACCTTGAGTGGTGGGACGGACTAAGCAAGACAGAATATTTAAGGAAGGAAAACCAGAAGCCCCAGGAGGAAGTTTAGTAAGCAGCATCATGTTCCCTGAAAGGACCAACTAAATCTTCTCCAAAGCTAAGAACTGAAACTACTCTGGTAAAGTAAGTATTTACATATTTACCACCTGCGTGCATTTTGATATTTTGATTAAAAAAAAATTGAGTTCTTTGGGGTGACTTGTATTGCTTAGTCTGAAAAAAATGCTTTTTGGGGGGGGGGAGAAACATTGTAAATTGGTGGTAAAACATATTCATGCCATGCAAAAAAAAAATCCTGATTTTTCTCTTCCTGGCTTCTATTTTTGATGTTTTCAGTTTGGGATATTGCTAGTAGAGGTAAAGATTGCTAATATAAGTTTTCTTCAGATTTGCTGGATGCCAGAACACATCAGTTCTAACTCAGCCAATGACCGTGGACTGGTGGAGATAATTTCCAAACATCTAATGGGTACCCTTTGTTGTAGATACCGTAGGACAGGGGTCGGCAACCTTAAACATTCAAAGAGCCACAAAGGTCCTTACTGGAAGCCCCTGTTCAATTCTGGAGCTGACCAGAAGTCCAGTTCCCCCATCATAATCTCCTCCTAGCACAGCATCCTTTTTCCACTGCTGACTGGAAGTCAGTTCCCCCACCATAAAGTCTCCTCCTAGTGTGGCATCCTTTTTCCTCTACTTGTCCTAACCAAAAGCCCTATTAATTGTGGAGCAACCAGCAACAGGGAGCCGCAGCAGAAGGATGAAAGAGCCACATGCGGCTCCAGAGCTGCGGGTTGCTGATCCCTGCCATAGGACATCCATTTGTTTGGCTCAGTTCAGTTGAAGGCAGCATCCGTTCTTATCACCTTGGTATTTTTTGGCTAACCATTATAAATTTTAATGAATTAAAGACATATCTTTTTCCTCTCTATAATTTGCAATTCATCTCATAGGCTAAATATTCTCATCATCATCGTCAGTTGTAAAGAACAGGCAATGCCACCCCAAGTGCAAGCACGAATGAATGCCACTCCAAAAGTGGTCCAGGGAGACTTGAAGAGCCTGGCACCTGATGTAAGAAAGTTCATTGAAAGCAATGCCAAGCTGTGCCAACCGAAAGCCATCCACATCTGTGATGGATCAGAGGATGAGAACAAAAAGATCTTGGAGCTCATGGTAGAACAAGGCATGATCAAGAAGCTTAGAAAATATGAAAATTGGTAAGGGACCTCTATTGTATGCTGTGCAAAGCCAAATATATGATCCACTGTACAACTTCCTTTCCTTAGGGTTTCCCCCAACTTGTACATGGGGATGGGCTTGAAATAACTTTTCTGTCCTCTGCGTTTCATCTCTTATTCTAGCATTGTCCAAAAGCATCCTGAATGTGTGTACAAAACCTGTTGGAGGGACATCTAGAAGTAACCAGGAAGAGAGGCAATAGAGACAAAATAGGGATCAGTTATGGGGCAACAAATTTCATGCCAGACTAGCTCAATGAAGGATGGAGAGCAATTCAGTTCAGCAATGGGGAACTATCCATAAGTAGCCAGTGTGTTAATGCCATTAATTTAATGTTCTTCCTGGGTAGTTCAATGTAGGGAAGAATAAAAACCAAAGTTCTCTTTCTTTTTTCTACATTATTCCAATACAGAACTGCCACTCTTTAATGGATGTGCCATATTTTTAGTGGCTACGTAGCTATCAAAATATCAATAGATAAAGATTTTCTCATTATTGAATGTCTTGGCTGGAGAAAACTTCAGATAGCAATATTTCACAAAATCATTAGTTTTCTTCTAAAAATACCACTTTTCTTTGTCACTTTGCCGTCATTCTGATTTCTAATTTTTGGGATCTATCTTCTTTGTGCAGAAAAGATAAAATAAAATCAAGTAATGCATTCAACCTTTGTACCCAGAGGAAATGTAACATGATTTAAGCCATGTGGGGTGGTTGGGTTTAAATCTGGTCTGGTGAAGCAACTATAAACCGGTATATGGAGTGCAGACTGGCTCGCCCCTTTTGCCAAACTTTAGGGAGAAATTTTATAAGTTTATTTCTTCAACTGCTTAAAAGAATAATTACACACGCAGCACATTAAGAACACAAAATAAAACAGACAATTTAGCTGGAACCTAGAAGAATAAGCCAATAAGACAGTTATCTCCTCTTTAGTTTCCTGGTTCACTGAAACTTACAGTAGATTTGCTAATACTTGATACGACAGAGTTCTCATGCCACAGATCAAATTCCGTTGCAATTTATGCCAATTCAACAATAACACCAGTTTACGATTAGCACAAATTATGCAATCACACCCATATAGTAATATAAATTGACCCAAGTAGCATAGTTTGCATCTTTGACTTTATTGCAATGATGGACTTTTTGATTTACCAGACTTTGGTGAATAATGGAACCCTGTTCCCTACAATGAGAGGTTAAATAAATTAATTAGAAGTTAGTTGAAAAGAGTTTTCATTGTATGTCTCATTTATACAAGATATCCTAAAAGTCTTAATGCAGATCTAAATAAAACAATCGACTGAAGCTTGGCCACATTCTTTAAAGTATATGGAACCCTAAAATGCTTCATAAAATTTTGGTTTATCGTTTTAGAAATCAATATTGAGACTAGCATAGGAAGGAGATACGTTAATGATTTCCTTCCTAACATAATCAAGCATCAACACCTGAAAATCAGGAGAACAGAAGGAAATAATAGGTATAGACATAGAGATATGCACATACATACACACACACGAACACATGTATATATTGCAGGTTATATATAAAAGTTATTCGTATCCAACCTTTATTATTTTTTACCTATAACTCAAGGCAGCAAACATATCCAACACGTCTTCTTCCTCCTATTTTTCTCAGAACAACAACCCTGTGAGGTAAGTTGGGCTGAGAGAGAGTGACTGGCCTAAAGTCAGCCAGCTGACTTTCATGGCTAAGGTGAGACTAGAACTGCTTTCTAGCCTGGTGCCTTAACCACTAGACCAAACACTTTTACATACATACATGCATGCATGTTTGTGTCTGTGTAGTTCCACCTTCAAGGAAATGCAGCCCCAGTTCTCATTTCATTGTGGTCTCTAAGAGGAGGCAACAGCTTTAAATGAATTATGGGTAGCATTCTGCATAGAACAAACAAGCAAAGCCCCATCTGAGGGATGCAAACAGGATGCAAAATCACACCTCCTCTGGGCCGTGACAGTCCCTGGTGCCCAAAATGTTGGGGGCCATGCCCTAAAGATTCTCCCGGACTGAAAGTATCTTGCGATCTCCTCGCTAATCTTCCAATGATGGAATATTTCTAGAAATTCCATTCTAGAAACTCTAGAAGTTTTAATGTTTGGAAATAAATATAAAGCGTCTGGAAGTTTTAATGTTTGGAAGTAAATATAAAGCATCTGGAAGTTTTAATGTTTGGAAGGAAATATAAAGCGTCTGGAAGTTTTAATGTTTGGAAATAAATACAAAGAGGCATTTCCATTATTTTTCATTCCAATTAGAAATGGGGGAAGCACGGCACTATTTTAGATAATGAGGTGGTTATTGCTTATTTTATCTCCTTCCTGCTTCTCCTCCCTAAAAATAGTTTTAAAAAGATAGCTGAGAACCTAGCAGGAGTTGGGCTCCATTTGTGAAATGTCTCTGTGCAGAATAAAGTCATGTTCATTAGCAAAGCATCACCAGGAGTAAATGGTTTGACTGCACTTAAATAAATAATATTCCTTTCACGATCCAGCATTGTATGGTGCTAGACTGTCTTGAGATAAAGAGAAATTGAATTGGATTTCTGTCATTTTTATTGCTCACATGACAAGTGTAAATGTTCAGCTTCTCATCTCCACAGCTGGTTAGCCTGCACCGATCCAAGGGACGTGGCCAGAATTGAAAGCAAAACTGTAATTGTGACTCCAGAGCAGCGAGACACCATACCAATCCCCCAAAGCGGAGTGAGCCAGCTGGGACGATGGATGTCAGAAGAAGATTTTGAGAAAGCCTTCAGGGTCAGATTCCCCGGGTGCATGGAAGGTAGAGACACACACACACACACACAAAATACAATTTTATGGTTAGAAGTAAAATACTGCAGCTTCCTAACTGTGGTGAGATAGCAATAGCACTTAGACTTATATATCGCTTCGCAGTGCTTTAACAGCCTTCTCTAAGCGGTTTACAGAGTCAGCCTATTGCCCCCAACAATCTGGGTCCTCATTTTACCCACCTCGGAAGGATGGAAGGCTGAGTCAACCTTGAGCCTGGTGAGATTCAAACTGCCAAACTGCTGATAATCGGCAGTCAGCAGAAGTAGTCTGCAGTACTGCACTCTAACCACTGCGCCATCACAGCTCTTCACATAGAAGAGATAGAAGAACATTGCTTCAAAGATGTTCACAAAACGTGTTTTTTTTTCATTTGTTCCATGGCTAAGCAGTCCTTGTAAGCCCAATAAAAAGAGCAAATTCTGTTAATAATGGAGT
The DNA here is from genome assembly GCA_012654045.1 of Ptyas mucosa. NCBI lineage: Eukaryota > Metazoa > Chordata > Lepidosauria > Squamata > Colubridae > Ptyas > Ptyas mucosa. The sequence continues at coordinate 12,711,433 of WNWU01000033.1, read as the reverse complement.
GAGTGTGAACGCCACAGCCAATGACGCCTTTATTATAATTATTTTTACCTCAGGAAAACCAGTAGAATGGTGGTTTATTTATAGTTGTGTTTGAGTGGGCCTATAATGCCGGTTATTTAATACTAGCTCTCTTCAGATTTGCTAGTCTACTTAGAAGTCACATCTGGATTTGGCTGGACAGCATGTAACTCTTGAACTACTGTTTTGGAATCCAGTCATCTAATTCTTAAAATGTGTTTCATGAAGGGTTGAAATGGCCCAGATTGATCTTCAACAAAAAAAAAGTTGCACTACAGAGTACTGTTGCTCAGCTCCTGTTTCCTTCCCATGAGAGCTGCCCACTCCCTTATATTTTTCAAACATCTTCCCTTGGGGATGTTCCAGAACCTCTGTAAAATTTAAAGGTTTCGCAATGTTATTGATATCTCCTCTATGATGATCAAGTTGTCATATCTGCCTTTTGAACCTCCTTAGTGAGACCACAATTTCCACAAAGATAGAATGAGACTGCAATCTACACTTATCTTCTAAACTTAAAATTGGAACAGCTTAATGATATGCTACTGGAATTTGGCATACATTTGCAGTAAAACATGGGGCTAAAGAGTAGTAATCAATAAATCCAACTCCCGTTAACTGGCAGAATGTTTGTTTCATTCTCCTGAATTTGGAATCTGGCCCTAACATGCTGATTTTGCCAGATGTTACCTAGTATTAAAATGATTTGTACCCAAGTTATGTAAACAAAACAAAAGCTTTACCCATAAATGTGTATTTTATTGGAGACAGAGGAAAAGAGTATTGAATGGGGAGCAGCCTTCATGAGCTTGGTTCCCCCAGATATTTTGAACCTGAACTCCCATGCTGGCTCAGAATGATGGGAGTCCAGTCCAACTACAAGCTGTCTGAATGGGGAGAATAACAGAAGGGACCTTGGAGGTTTTCTAGTTCAACCACCTGCTCAAGGAGCCATTGGACAGCCATTTTGGATAAATGGCTGTCCAATCTTTTCTTAAGACTAGAATAGTAACTTAGTAGAGATTTATAATTTTGTTTAGGATTCTATCCTCTATTTCTCTTCTGCAGGTCGTACCATGTATGTCATCCCATTCAGCATGGGACCGATTGGTTCTCCTTTATCCAAGTTTGGGATTGAGTTGACTGATTCTCCTTATGTGGTGGCCAGTATGAAAATTATGACTCGTATGGGAACATCTGTCCTAGAGGCTCTGGGTGATGGAGAATTTGTAAAATGCCTCCATTCGGTTGGGTGCCCTTTACCATTAAAAAGTAAGCCATTCTTAAGTTAAAATTTGTTCATCCTGTCTTTCCCAAAAGATAATTGTCGTTAATTTATTTACCAAGCAGAATATTCAGAGCGCTGCAGTTATGGAGTTGCCAAGTATCTCTTTGAATAAGAGATGCTAAGTTGGGACTGGTTGGCCATTAAATGCAACAAACCAGAAATTATTCATTAAAGAAAGAACCAACAAAGCATTTTTGGGTTCTTCCAAATGACTGAATTGTAGCTTGGATGAGAAAATTAAGTGCAATCTGGTCCACTGTTTCCCATCACATCTTTTTCTCAAAGCACCCATGAAGAATTAGCTTTTTTCAAAGAACGTGGTCTACCAAGAGCCACTGTAGCACTGCCAGCTAAGCAAATAACTGTACTGTATTACAACTCAACTTTTTTTAACCAGACAAAAGAGAAAGGAATACAGGTAGTCCTTGACTTACGACAACAATTGAGGCCAAAAATTTTGTTGCTAAGTGAGACATTTGTAAAGGCAATATTTCCCATTTTACGACCTTTCTTGCCACATTTGTTAAGTGAGTAACTGCAGTTGTTAAGTTAGTAACAGGGTTATTAAATGAATCTGACTTCCCCATTGACTCTGCTGATCTGAAGATGGCAAAAGGTGATCAGAGACTGAAACTGTCATAAGGACATGCCAGTTGCCAAGCATTTGAATTTTGATCATATGACCATGGGATGCTGCAACGATCATGTGAAAAATGGTCATAAGTTACTTTTTTTAGTGCCGTTGTAACTTTGAACAGTCACTGAATGAACTGTTGTAAGTTGAGGGCTACCTGTATATTCATGCTGTCTAGTTTCAAAAGAGTACATGGTAAAAATACAAAAAAGAAAATAGATGTCACTTTTATTCAGGTGATCAATCAGAAGTAACAAACTCTATTTTGCATTTTGTAGAGCCTCTAGTGAATAACTGGCCGTGCAACCCAGATTTGACGTTGATTGCTCACATCCCTGATCACAGGGAGATCATTTCTTTTGGAAGTGGCTACGGGGGAAACTCTCTTCTAGGAAAGAAGTGTTTTGCTCTCAGGATTGCCAGCAGGATTGCCAAGGAAGAGGGCTGGCTTGCAGAGCACATGCTGGTGAGAAACGTTTTAACAACTGGATTATTTTCAATTCCAGTCAAGGGATTAAGATATCAATCCAGGGCCAACATGGCTATAGACCAATTTTTTTTTACTACCGGTTCTGTGGGCGTGGCTTGGTGGGTGTGGTGTGGCTTGGTGGGCGTGGCAGGGGAAGGATACTACAAAATCTCCATTCCCACCCCACTCCAGGGGAAGGATACTGCAAAATCCCCATTCCCTCCCCACTCCTGGGGGAAGGATATTTCAAAATCTCCATTCCCACCCCACTCTGGGGCCAGCCAGAGGCAGTATTTGCCAGTTCTCTGAACTGCTCAAAATTTCCGCTACTGGTTCTCCAGAACCTGTCAGAATCTGCTGGATTTTACCCCTGCTACAGACCCATGAATGAAAATTCATGGCTATAAGCTGTCAGGACAGTTCAGCTAGCCAAAATAAATACCTATTCTCAGTATGTTATATTCCCTGAGTGTGTTCAGCATACTTGGCTCAGGCTGTCCAATTTTGGAATGCTATTATGGAGAGATGCTGTGCTCCGGGTAAAACAAAAGATTTTCCCTGACAATATCCTATAACTGTGATGGCGAACCTATGGCACCGGTGCCACAGGTGGCATGCGGAGTCATCTCTGCAGGCACGCCAGCCGTCGCCCTAGGTCAACTCCACTGCACATGTGCACATGCCTCCCGCTGGCCAGCTGACTGGTCTGTGGAGAAGCGCACGCATGTGTGGGAGGGACTGGGCAGGGAGGTTATGCATGCACGTGCAGGGGGCAAGGGGGGGTTGTGTGAGCATGCACGGGGGGCCGAGGGGATTTGGCACACACCCCATTCCCCATTTTGGGCCTAGCAGGCCTCCCTAAAGCCTTCTGGGACTAAAAATAAGCGTAGGGCGTAGGGGGGTGCACATGTGTAGAGAGGCTGGGGGAGTGGGGGGTGGGGGAGTCAACACCTGCCTGCGCAGGGGAGAGGGGAAACGGGGGCCCGTGTGCATGCGCAGGGGGAGGGCCATGCGGGAGGCATTGCATTATGGGTGTGGGCACGCAGACGTGCACTGTCGCACACACACACATACTCTTGGCACCTGAGGAAAAAAAGGTTAGCCATCGCTGTCCTATAATATCTTCCGGAATCGTTCAATTACAGGATGTCCTCGACCTATGACCACAAGGGAGCCCAAAATTTCTGTTGCTGAGCGAGACTCTTGTTAAGTGAATTTTGTCCCATTTTACAATCTTTCTCGCCACAGTGGTTGAGCGAATCACTGCTGTCGTTAAGCTAGGAATACGGTTGTTATGTGAATTCGGCTTTCCCGTTGACTTTGCTCGTCAGAAAGGTCACGAAAGGGGATGACGTGACCCTGGGACAATGCAACAGTCATAAATATGAGTCAGTGGCCAAGCGGCTGAATTTTGATCACATGGCCCTGGGGATGCTGCAAGCATCTGAATGTAAATCACGTGACCAGGGGGGATGCTGCAATGGTCATAAGTGTGAAAAACAGTCATAAGTCGTGTTTTTCAATACTGTTGTGACTTTGAACAGTCACTAAATGGACTCCTGTAAATTGAGGATTACATGTATTGTGTCAAAATAATAATGGGGAATAGGCTTCATCCCAACGGCTGAGTGATGCTTTGAAGATGCTGTAAGTTACAGTCTCCATCAAAACGTGGCTTGGACAAGGAGCAAAATACTTAAATATGGAAAATTCATGCATAGCAACCAGAAGAATGAATTAGGCGTGCGAGATAACGTTCAGTTGTTGTATGCCTGTCTTATTTTTCATGAGATGCCTATTTTGAAGTTAAAGCAGTAGTCCCCGAATGCTTGGAGTACGATTAAAAATAAAATTTTAAAAGGACATATTTATTTGTGAGCCAGCCAGAGTCATTGAGGGTTAGGCAGCAGACACGTATTTATTTATTTATAATATTTATGTTCTGCTTCTCATCTCAAAGTGGGATTTTCTCAAGCAGACAAAAAAAAAAGTATAGGCACTCTGAAGAAAATGTATGTACATCTATACAATTCTACCATAGTGTAAAGTAGGAGTGCCCAACCTTGGTTACTTTAAGACTTGTGGACTTCAACTCCTTGGTAACTTTAAGACTTCAACTTCATGCTGTGGCTGGGGTATTCTGGGAGTTGAAGTCCACAAGTCTTAAAGTTGCCAAGGTTGGAACCCCTGGTGTCAGTGGTGAAATCCTACTGGTTCGCACTGGTTCGGGAGAACCGGTAGTGATAAACCGGTATTTCCGACAATCAGCTGTGCCGTGTGATTTAAAATTGCTAGAAACCAGGAAATCCGGCTTTCTAGTGAATCTAAATCATGCAGCACAGCTGTTCCCCCACCCCTCACTGTTCTACTTACCCTCCCAAGCCGCCGTTTTCTACGCGAAGTGCACGTTTGGTGTGTACTCTGTATGCGTGCTGCAGCGTGTTTGGTGCGCCCCATGAATACATGTGCATGCAGCATGCGTTTGACACGTACTGTGCATGCACACACACAGCGTGTGCTTGGCGGACACCGTGCATGCGCGGCCAGCATACCAGTGACAAACGGGTTCAGCTTTCCCCACTGCCTGGTGTGAACTATAATCTTACATTCCCTGAACTATATTTCACCTGCAACAAGACTAGTTGAAGTCACCTACAATTTCAGAATAATGACAAGTTCAGAAGTTGCCGTTCAGAACACTTACCATATATCTTAATGTTTTTGCTTGATACTGCATGTTGAGTTTTGGAGGAAAAAAAGCATTCCTTGTGTTTTTAAACAGATTTTAGGTATCACAAATCCAAAAGGTGAAAAAAAATACTTTGTGGCAGCTTTTCCTAGCGCGTGTGGGAAAACCAACTTGGCTATGATGAATCCATCTTTGCCAGGGTGGAAAGTGGAATGCGTTGGAGACGATATTGCTTGGATGAAATTCGACGACAAAGGTAATTACTTAGAATTCAGCTGGGAGTTGATGGTCCAAAGCTCTGTTCCAGTTAGCTGGGGAAACTATACTCATCTATATCTTTTCCCTCCCATCAATTGTGGTGTTGTTCCAAGAAGGGAAAAGGTAATGATTAATTTGTACACATTTGAGACAAGCATTTGTGTGCACTATTTATATATTGAATTTATATCCTTGGGCAGTCAAAATCGACTTTGCAGTTTGCATGATATAAGGCAACAGTAAAATACCCACGGCATAAATTAAAAACTTCTAAAACAAAATGATTTCATAAGTTACACCCACTTACCAGTAAAAATAAATTGATGGCAAAATCCAAGCTAAGATGCTTTACAAAATAATTCAGTTTTAAGTGTCTTTCTGGGAGCCTTCAGAAAGGGGGGCAGTTCAATTACAACTGTGAGATTATTCCAGTGAGCTACTGAGCTTGCCAGAAATATGGCCAATAAGCAGTTTTTGTTGCAATTACCTTATAAGTCATACCCGTTTTAGTTAGAATCAAGGGTTCTGCAAATGCCAAGCCTTGGACGTTAGAACAATTGTTCTCCAAGCGCTTTCTCTAATGTTCTGGATTTATTTATAGAACGAGAGATGGTGAAGGATGTGGCAAGCCCTTGAAGTATATGAGATTGAGTTGCTTACAAAAATGGGAGACTATTCCAACATTCCCAGGAGAGACTAGGCAATTAGAAGGGCAGGGTGGAAAATAGCACCTTTTGTGAATGCAGATGATTAAGTGAAGGACGGGAAGAATCCTAAATGATCATTTAAGAGGCACATGATATTTCAACTTTGGTTGTTTCAAAGTTAGGGTAGCCTGCTCCCATGCTGTCACTATCCTTCCATGCTAGCATAAATTTTGGGAGCGGTAATCCTAGTTCAACTTGAGAGCAGGGGTGGGATTCAGCCGGTTTGGGCCAGTTGGGGTGAACCGGATGTTAATTTTAATCTGGTTCACCAAACCAGTTGTTGCAAGGTCTGGCTGACCCCACCCACCCACCCTGCCTCTCCCAGGAATCTCCACACAGCCTGTTTTGGATGCCAGTTAAGTGCAGGGCCTGTGCAGAGGCTCTGAGAGGGCGAAAAACGGGCCTACCAGAAGTTCTGGAAGTCCGGAAACATGCCTGTTTATGGCCTCCGGAGGGTCTCCGGAGCCCAGGGAAGGCCATTTTTGTCCTCCCAGAGTCTCGAGGAAAGCCTCAGGAACTTGGGGGGGGGGGGTGAAAATGCCCCCCCCCCATGATGCAGGAGGCCAGGTAGGCCACACCCACCATGGCCACGCCCACCAGCAATCAGGCAGAGAACTGGTTGCTAAAATTTCTGGATCCCACCCCTGCCCAAGAGTACCAGATGGAATTAAGGAAGACAAAAATAATAGAGGCGAAAGAAAGGTTATAGTAGAGTTGGGTAAAGACTGAGTTGATAAACATTCGGAGGTAGGTCCCACAGGTGCTTTTTCAAAAGGCAACTGGACTTCCTTTGTTCTTGCTTGAAGACGTTTTGCTTCTCATCCAAGAAGCTTCTTCAGTTCTTGGATGAGAAACGAAACGTCTTCAAGCAAAAACAAAGTTCAGTTGCCCTTTGAAAAAGCATCTTTGGAACAACCATGACTCAGGAACAGAGGTGGGTTTCAGCAGGTTCTGACCAGTTCTGGAGAACCCGTAGCGGAAATTTTGAATAGTTCAGAGAACCAGTAGTAAAAATTCTGACTGGCCCCACCCCCATCTATTCTCTGCCTCCTGAGTCCCAGCTGATTGGGAGGAAATGGGGATTTTGCAGTAACCTTCCCCTGGAGTGGGGAGGAATGGAGATTTTACAGTATCCTTCCCCTGCCACGCCCACCAAGCCACGCCCACCAAGCCATGCCATGCTCACCAAGCCACACCCACAGAACCAGTAGTAAAAAATTTTGAAACCCACCACTGCTCGGGATGGCTGAGAATCTCTATAGACATTCAGAGGGAGGAGAATAAGTTGTGATGAGTGGACAGAAAGAAGAAGAGATGATAATAGAAAATATTCCCACTGCCTCTCTGGCATCTTAGCCACCTTGTGAATGATTATCTGAAGGTAGCATCTTACCTAATGTTTCCTAGGTAATTTAAGAGCCATCAACCCGGAGAATGGCTTTTTTGGAGTTGCTCCTGGAACCTCCGTGAAAACCAATCCCAATGCTATGAAGACAATAAAAAAGAATACCATCTTCACCAACGTAGGAGAAACTAGTGATGGAGGCATATATTGGGAAGGTATTGATAAGGAGCTTCCACCAGGAGTCACTCTCTTGTCTTGGAAAAAGAAAAAATGGACTGCCGAGACTGGTACGAAGGAGACCTATCCTTCCATTTCTCTATTATTTGGGTTGCATTTTTGGTTACTGCAATGATGAAAGTGTGACATATATTTGTCTGAATATATTTGAACAGAGGAGCCTTGTGCTCATCCCAATTCTCGGTTCTGCTGTCCTGCTAGCCAGTGCCCTATTATTGATCCTGCCTGGGAAAATCCAGAAGGAGTCCCAATTGAGGGCATCATATTTGGAGGACGGAGACCTGAAGGTAAGAACCACAAACTAAGATAATGGCCCTTTCAGCTTAAAAAAGTATTGAAAACAATTCAGAGTCATTTGTGTAAATTTGGTTGTCTGAAAAATTAGGGAAAAAAATGATAAATATTGGAGATAAATTACATTAAGGTAAATAAGAGGGGGGAAAAATAACGAAAGTGCCACATAAAAGATGACTATCCCGTCTTTCTGTGCCTGAGATACAGAGTTAATTGTCTTAAATTGTAAGAAGTCAGATTTCAGTTAAATATTACAAATTAACAATAAGAGTGTCTTGATACTAGACTAGTGACAGTCCCTTTCCTCATTAGTGACTTAATGGCGTCTTCATAGCACCACTCAATCCCTATTGCAGGGATATCATTACTGCTATTTTACTTTGATGACTGTAGAATAGCAGTGTCAAACTCAATTTTATTGAGGGCCACAATAAAAACACATTAGGGTTGTGTTTGACCTTGGGGGGGTCAAGGGTGGGCATGGTCAGCATGATGTCACTTGTGTTGGGGGGCGCCTGTGGCAGCCCGAGTGCTCTGCTAGTGAAAACGGGCTCCTGCAACCCTCTGCCAGTGAAAACGTAGCTTGGGGGGCCCACGCACGGCACTCACGAGCTCTATTTTTGCTGGCAGAGGCACTGCAGGCTGGTCCTTTGCTATTTCCAGGGTGGCCCTGTGGGCCTCCTGGCCTTGAGTTTGACACCCCTGCTCTAGAAGATGTACAGGGAAATGACCAGAGAGAAGTCCTCCTTTTCTGGTCATCTTTATACAGAGCTAGACGCCCGTCTTCCAGAGATGCCTTAAGATGAATTCCTTCTTTGAACAGAGAGGTTGAATTAAGTGGCCTCTTCTAAGCCATGATTCTAGGCCACCTGCATTTTTTTAAAAAGTCGGCTAGACTGCTGCAGAAAAGAAGGTTATTTCTTAGCAAAATATCTGATATGGTGGGAATTGCGGTCCCAACATTTCTGTAGGGCACCAACTATAGGGCTTAATATGTCTAGCTGTAGTTCATTTGCAAACCACAGTAGCTTTCATGGTACATATGGAAATTATAGAATAGTTCTTAGATAGCCTTTGATCAGAGAAAGTCGCATTTTCCTGCCATTCACAATATTGAACTCTCTTCCCATCCCAAGTATTACTCAGCAGTACCTTTGCAGAGGCAAATGGGCCCTAGCTAACATAAATCCCCTTCCCTGACTCTTTGCACCTTAAGATAGATAGAACTGTTGACATTCTGAATAGATTAGATAAGCCACAGGGAGGATGGCTATGCAATGACCCCAAATTTACAAATGCTGGTGAACGGATGCCAGCTGCTGCCGTGATTAAAGCAGCAAACTCAATTAGGTGCAGCACCAGTAACCTTTAAATATTCCAACCATTCTGTTTTCTCCAGGTGTGCCTCTAGTTTATGAGGCTTTTAACTGGCAGCACGGGGTATTCATTGGTGCAACAATGAGATCGGAAGCAACAGCCGCTGCTGAATATAAAGGTAAGTCAATGTGAAATAATGCCTTGGCAATAATGCCTTTAAATGCCTCGGCATTTAAAGTGCATGGCTCAGTATTTTCACCTAGAAATTCTGATCATTTGAAAGAACCTTCCTTCCTTCCTTCCTTCCTTCCTTCCTTCCTTCCTTCCTTCCTTCCTTCCTTCCTTCCTTCC
>WNWU01000033.1:12670436-12686328 GCA_012654045.1 Ptyas mucosa | reverse complement strand
TTGAGAAACACTGGTGTAGATGCTATCTTGAATTTTTTTATCTTGCTCTGCAGACACCCTTATGCACAGTGTGGCAAAAAGCTATGATGTGTTTTGGACTGAAAAGTGTATAAAGTAGGAACTAACAATGGGATCAGTACATATTTTAACACAGTCCCACAAAGCTACACACCCAAACTATAAAACAGGTCCGGCGTCAACAACGATCATATTGATGGATGACTGAAATGTCTTTCTGATTTACAAGAGCCCTCTCCAAGCTAAGTACAGGCTCAGTCTAATTATCTTTATCATAGTTTCCATCTTTTAAAAGTATTCATTTCAGAGACATGTCAATTGCCGTTCATTAGAAGGTAGCAATTAATTAGAAACTCTTTGACCCCAAAGTCAGATTAGCCAAGTGCTTTTTTTTTTTTTACAGAGGAATCTAAAATGAAATTCAATATTAGTGAACGCCATTAGATTTTCACTGTACATTAGAATAATTTTGAGATGAGTGGAGTTCTGCTCTGTTTTACTTTCGTTAGAAATTTTATTTTCCCACATTCTGATTTTTTTTAAAAAGGCCATTTTTCATAAAAAAAAAATTCGTTTACAAAAGCACTCCTATTTTTTGAATGTTAAATCTGCAGCTTTCAAACTTCTGGAGAAGCTCCTGCAGCATAATTTGCTATCATTCTCTATCCTTTCCCAACCCTGTGTTTCCCTAAATATATTGCAAGCTTTTAAAGTTTTCTGATAACCTTCTTCCACCTTCAGCACTGAAAACATGCTGACCGGGCACCCAGGGATGCAAATTCAAATCAATAGCTACCATCAATTAAGAAACAAACAAACCTTGAACTCTCGTCAATGATATTGCAAAATTCAAAAGGTCCCTTTTGCTAGACCAAGCTGGTAGGCTGCAGCTGTTTTCCACTGGGAAAAAGAGAGGTGTGCATGTAAACAGACATGTTTGTACAGAATCAAATATAACAGAGTCTTTGATGTGCTAATTAAGCTGTTCCACTTGTCATGGTGTGCATCTTTAAAAAAAAAAAAACCAAGCATGAACATTTTTGCCTGAAGAGCAGCTCAGTGAAGTTCAGTATTGTATTTTGTTCTCATGAACAAATTAGTCTGGTAAAAATATATATATTTAAGATACCATATTTTCTGGACTATAAGACACACTTTTTTGTTTCCCAAAAGGGGCTGAAAATGTCTGTGCATTTTACAGACCGAATATTGCCAAAGCCCCGCCTACCCGATTGCCATTTTTTGGCCTCCACATGCCCCGTTTTCAGGTCTTTTTTCAGACTTTTTCAGGCCTTTTTTTTGGCCCGATTTTGAGACTTTTTTTAGTCCTTTTTTTCTGAAAAAACGAGCCAAAAAAAGCCTCAAAAATGGGCCAAAAAAGCCTCGAAAATGGGCCGAAAAAAGCCAAAAAATGGGCTGAAAAAAGCCTGAAAAACGGGTTGAAAAGAGCCTCAAAAATGGCCCAAAAAGCCTTGAAAACAGGCAGAAAAAAGCCTTGAAAACAGGCAGAAAAAGGCTGGAAAGGGGCAGAAAAAAGAGCCAAACAAAGAACCGAAAATGGGGTGCATGGAGGCCAAAAACATTTTTTTGTTGTTTTCCTCTTCTAAATTTAGGTGCGTCTTATAGTCCAAAATATAGAACGTTAGTCCTCCACTCCACTATATTTATGGTAAATTCTTATGTATGTCCACTGACTATTCCCAAGTACGTCTGCAGGTACTGAAATGTGAACTGGATCAGATTTTTCAGTCAGGAGCAAAGGTGTCCCCAAAGTATGGTAAAAAAAAAATCAAGATGGTGGCCGCAATGGTGTCGTCAAAGTTTATGTCACATTTTCTGGGCCAAAGGCCCAGAGTTTTTAATGGCTAAGTTCATCCTCCATGAAGCAGTGAATGGATTCAGTTTGATCTCATTGAGATTTGACAGTAACTAAAATCAATTATAGTTAACAGTCATCCTGTATTTAATAATGTTTTCCCTTAACATTTAGTATTGCCTTTCCCAAAAAATATTTTTGGGTGCTGGGTTCACGCATGGTCCTTTGGACTTACGAAAGCATTCCATGATTGCCAAGACAATATAGAAAGAATAACTCCGTGGAGAAATCATCTCTATTGCTTTTGGTTGGATTTCTTTTTGAACAATGCAGAACATTTTCTAAGTATTGTCTTCGCTTATTCTCCATTACATAGTAGATTGCTAATGAAAGCCAGTGGCTGAACGGTGATATTGCATTAAGCCATAATACAGCCTGTTGGATTGGTGATAAACTTTTGTGTAAGCAAGGATTGCAATGTATAAACTATTATTTGTGGTTTAGGCTAATGTGTGCAGCCAATCGACTACGGCTTAATCAATAACACTTGGTTAAAACCAACCGTAGCTTAGAAAAATGTGTCTTGTTAGAATTCCCTTGCAGGAAGCACAGGGCCAGGTTCTACTGAGATACTGTTCTATTTCAATGTGCTTCCATTTAACCCCCTCAATGGAATGACATGTCCACATGCAAAGGAATGAGCCCAGAAATTTGGTTCTCTCATACCAATGAAGCTTCCTCCACCTAAAAGCAAAAGTTCAGCTTCTAGCTTAGGAGTTGGAAAGCCAGCACACTGGAGGTGGGCACCAACTTGGGGAAGGTGCATAGGAGGTAGATTATCTCCTTCCCCTCCCACCGAAGGGTAATAAACAGATGAGACTTAACAAGATTTTTATGAGCTGAGTTCAGCCTTTGAAACTTGCCATCCATTTCACCATGATCCATGTATCAAATTGTTGTGCCCTGAAAACCTAGATAATGTGATATGCTATTTAGCTCTAAGTAATTTGCTAACGGAAATTAATTTGTCAATTTGATTAGCTCAGCATTCACTTCAAATAGTTATTGGCAATGTTTTCGTTTTTCATTTGCCATGTTATGTGTCCCCAGGTTCTTGTATACTGGGAGAAAAAAAAAATCACAGAGCTGGCTACCTCCAGCTATAGATCACAAACCTTGATTAAACTTTGCAATCAAATTCAAATCTAAACTTTGCAACTAGTGATATAGTGTTCCCATTAGGGTAAAGTTTAATAAGCAATGCAATGTTGTACATGACTTTTAGAATAACTGCTGCCTTGATCAGAATATAAACTTCCTGTGGTGATATACTGTGTATTCCACCTTTGTCCCAATAAAGCAAAGAGGAAGTATTTATAACTAGAAGGATGTCTAAGAAAACATGAATAAAATGCTATCCCAAAATGCAGAGTAACACATTGAATACGCGGAAGCCTGAAGCTTAGCAGTCCTACAGTCTTCAAGGATTTATAGGGGTAAATTCAAATCCAGCACATTAATTTTAAAGTGGAATAATTTGCAGGAATCTATTAGCTCTCATCTGTATAGGTTGAACCATCTAAAAAGCCTATTAGCATAACATTTGAATACAATCAATATAGAGGAAGGAGGATAAGTTCCTCAGCTCCCACTTTTGGCACAGCCTGAATTATCCTAAGTGATCTTGACAGTGGTATCGGTATTCTGGTTGAGTTAACTCTTGATTTCGTATTATTTGTATAACTTGGTTGGGTGTGGAGAGAATAGGAGAACAGACATGGATCCTAGCAGATTTATACAGTATATAGAATAGGGCAGTGATGGCTAACCTTTTTGCCATCGCGTGCCAAAAGCAGGGGGAGTGCGGTAGGGTCACATGCAAGCATGCCCACATCCATAATTCTATGTGCCCCGCACCCTCGTGTTCCTCCCCTTTTGGCATGTGATGGCATGGTGGGCATGGTAGGCCCATTTTTTGCTCTCCCCAGACTCCAGAGCCTTTCTAGGAACCTGGGGAGGGTGAAAACAATCTTCCCCACCCCCCTAGAGGCCCTCCGGAGGCCAGAAACAGTGTGTTTCCTGACTTCTGGTGGACCCAGAAGGCCTGAAAATCACCTGGCTGGCACACGCATGCATGCCGGAGCTGAGCTTGCGTGCCCACCGATATGGCTCCGCGTGCCACCTGTGGCATCCGTGCCATAGGTTCGCCATCACGGGAATAGGGCAATGATGGTTAATCTTTTTTGCTGTCGCGTGCCAAAAGCGGGGGGAGTGCGTGTGCATGCCCACACCCATAATTCAATGTGCCCCACCCCCCTGCACATGCACGCATGACCCCCTCCCGCTCCCCCAGCTTTTGGCAAGTGATGGAATGGTGGGCCCGTTTTTCACTCTCCCCAGGCTCGAGAGGCTTTCTAGGAGCCTGGGGAGGGCAAAAACTGCCTCCCCCACCAGAGGCCCCCCCGGAGGCTGGAAATAGCCCATTTCCCGACTTCCAGTGGTCCTGGAAGGGCTGAAAATCAGGTGGCCGGCACGTACATGCATGCTGGAGCTGAGCTAGAGCAACACTTGTGTGCCCACAGATACAGCTCTGCGTGCCACAGGTGGCACGCGTGCCATAGGTTCGCCATCACAGGAATAGGGCTCAACAGTAGCAACTGTGAGAGTGATCTAGGTGTCCTAGTAGAGTCAAGGACAAGTCGGCGGGGCCAGCTTGGCGCCACCAGCTTACCTCCTCCAAGTCATTGCAGGATAACTCAACATGGCCAATGTGCCGCAGGGGCAATTCACTGATCACCTATTCTATACCTATTCTATATACTGTATAAATCTGCTGGGATCCCTGTCTGGGGGAATAAGTGGCTAGGTGGGCAGAGCACAGATCAGTGATGGCAGTGGCCAGGGGCTTCCCATTTTCACACACCCTACTGCTGCCGCCATTGCCACCATTGCCACCAAGCCAAGCTTTGGACCATTCAGTATTTGGGTTGTTTGGCAGTGGTGTGTTCAGCTACGGATCCCAAAGAACGCAGCACACACAAACTCTGAACAAAACTTAGTTTACTCAAATAACACAGTTTTAGCAAATGCCAGCTGTTAATATGCATTCTTAACAGCCTGCCAGAATTCCACAGATAAGATAGTCAGAGTCTTACTGGAGTTGGCAGAAAGCCCAGAAGCAAGGTTGCAGAGACATCCCAACGCGATGATTAACGAACTAAAGTTGTTTCCTGCAGCTTGTTACAAGCTGCATACTTTCTTAAATAGGCTAAGGGGATGGTCAATTAGCCTCAAAGAGACCTCCTCCTGAGGAACCACTCCTGCCTTTTGGCAGCTCTGCGTGCCTGTGCATTGAGAAGAGGCTCCTCCTCTTCATCCTCTTCACTTAAAGGAGCCTCTGGAGGTTCTGAAGACCCTGACTGAATCCCTGCCTCTGGCTCCACATCTTCTTCAGCCTCCTCGCTGTCCGACTCAAGCGCCGGCTGCACAGGCTGCTGGCACAGCACCACGCCAGCCTCCTTGTCATTGGGATCAGCAACAATCCCCGCAGGCCGCTGGCGGGCCACAACATGGTGGCAATATTCTGGCTGTTTGGTATCAGCATGAGGTGGGCAGGGGGCAGGAAGGTGGCAGCGGTCGGGCATGTCCCATTTCCAT
The DNA here is from genome assembly GCA_012654045.1 of Ptyas mucosa. Classification (NCBI taxonomy): domain Eukaryota; kingdom Metazoa; phylum Chordata; class Lepidosauria; order Squamata; family Colubridae; genus Ptyas; species Ptyas mucosa. The sequence goes on along the minus strand of WNWU01000033.1, from coordinate 12,680,837 downwards.
ACCCCCCTCTTCTGCTGCAAATGGCCCAAACACAGCTGCCACTAAACAGTAAATATTATAAATAAAATAACAAAGACAGCAGAATACAGTTAGAGGAGGAATTGGAAGGATATACTGTATTTTTCAGAGTATAAGACGCTCCGGACTATAAGATGCACCTACCTTTTTTGGGGAGGAAAACAAGATATATGCTAGTGCATGGATATGGGAAATAATATGAAATTTTACCAGTTTGGAACTGTTAAGTTTTTTTCTTTGCATAGATTGGTATTGTAATCAGAATCAGTAAGTTATTCACCATGCATTCTCTTAGATGTAAAGTTTCCCCCCACTCTCTTTATTTTCCTTCAGGTAACATTTTAATTAAGTTAGTGAAATGTTTTTTAAATTCCAGCTAATTGTTGATTCTAGACAGAAATTTTACAACAAAAGGACACAAAGAAGAAAATAAGACCGTAAAACACTCACAATAACTCTGCCTCGCAGTTTGCCTTGTTGCAGCAAACAGCCTGCTTTAGTTTCATTTTCAGCACAAGAAAAAAAAAACTGCCTCCCAGCAATTTGCCTGCTTGCAGCAAGCAGCGGAGGCCCGCACGGCAATAGGTAATGGCAATCCCTGCAGCCTGAAACAGCTGAGAGTCGGGAGGCCGATCCAACGATAATCAACTGCTTGTGCTAATCAGTGCTGTGCTGAAGCTGAAATGGGCTGTTTTGCTGTTTGTTGCTTGCTGCAAGGAGGTAAATTGCTGGGAGGCAAAGGCCAAAGGGTGGGGCCAGTGGGTGGGCTGGGCTACATTTGGAGTATAAGACGCGGCCAAATTTTCACCTTCTTTTGGGGGGGGGGAGTGTATCTTATACTCCGAAAAATACAGTATATATAGGTTAGTCTTCACATTAACTTACAATAGTAGTGTTGGAAAGGACCTTGGAAGTCTTCTATTCCAATCCCCTGCTCATGGCAGGAGATCCTATTCCAGGGATGTCAAACTCGATTTCATTGAGGGCCGCATCAGGGTTGTGTTTGATCTTGAAGGCCAGAGTAGGCATAGCCAGGGTGGGCATGGCCAGCTCAACATCACTCGTGTTCGGGGGCGCCTGTGGTGGCCTGAGTGCTCTTCCAGAGAAAACAGGTTCCGAAGCTCCATTTTCGGCTGCGATGGCCTCCTACAACTCTCTGTCAGCAAAAACGGAGCTCAGGCGGGCCGCATGCGGCCCTCACGAGCTCTGTTTTCACTGGCAGAGGCACCGCGGGTCAGTCCTTCACTGTTTCTAAGATGGCCCCACAAACCAGATCTAAGCATCCCACAGGCTGGATCTGGCCCCCGGGCCTTGAGTTTGACACCCCTGCCCTATACCATTCTGGACAAATGGTTATCTAGTTTCTTCTTGAAAATCTCCAGTGATGAAACCCAGTGATGGGAAAACATAGAAATCTAACGCTTGGGAGCATCCACAAATGGCCAACCAGCCTTTGCTTGTAAATATTTAACAAGGAAGACCCAGCCAGTTCTCTAGACAATCATTTCCATTAAGAACTGCTTTTACCAACAAGAATTTTCAGTTCATCGCCAACACAAATCTTTATTTTGGTCACTGACCAGCATTTTATACAAGGGTTCCAGGACTCAAATTGAGATTATGTAGATATTTTCTAAATGATTAATAGAAACAAAATGGCTCCAACTATAACACAACGTAAGGACAATTAGCAGGATACTGAAAATTCTAACTACTTAAATTTAATTGACTAAATTATAAAATAACAATGTGAATAAAATATTAAAACATTCATATGCCAAGTTATTAAATTGAGTCTGTCTACAGGCACAGATATCAGTTTATTGGATGGCCATTAAAGACATAAGCATAAAACCAAACAAGGCCTAAGAACACGTAGTGTATTTAAGAATTCCTAAAATTGCTCCTATAATTTGGACCCATTAGGTTGAATTCAGAAGAGGAAGATAAGGACACAATTGATGTGTTCACAATTTAATTTCAGTTCATTTGATCATAGTTTAAACTATAGACTACAATTGTTTGTGCCACATAGTAAATCACAAACTATTGGCTAGGTTCATATACAGGTAGTCCTCAATTTACAACATTCAGTTAGCAATTGCTTACATTTATGACAACACTGAAAAAAGTGAATAATGACTGATCCTTGCACTTATGACCATTGCAGCTTTACATGTGGTCATGTGATCAAAATCTGGTCCCTTAGCAACCGACATGGAATTATGTCCCACGATCACATGTAGTCATTTGTGATCTTCCCAGTCAACTTCCAACAAGCAAAGTCAATGGAGAAACCGGATTTGCTTAATTACCATGAGCTTCAGTTAATGACCATTGTGATTCATGTAATAACCATGGCCAAAAGTCATAAAATTAGGCAGGACTCACTTAGCAACCACCTCGCTTAGAATAAAAAAAATCCCAGTCCCAATCGTGGTTGTAAATTGTAATATCTAACAAACCATGTCTTAACAAGTTGTATGAGCCAGTCCAAATTTTCCCTTTTTTGATGGGTCCTCCATGAAACTGAGTAAGGTATTTCTCCTCCTGCTTTTATTTATTTATTTATTTATTTAATCCTTCTCATAGACCAGAACATCTTACACACACATACACACAAGCATCACTATAGATCAGAGGTGTGAAACTCAAGGCCTGCGGGCTGGATCCTGCCTGTGGGTGCTTAGCCCTGGAAACAGTAAAGGACCGGCCAGCAGGCTCCCGAGTTCCGTTTTCACTGGCAGAGGTTGCAGGAGGTCATCGCAGCCGAAAACGGAGCTCGGGAACCTGTTTTCACTGGCAGTGTGCTCAGGCCACCACAGGTGCCCCCGAGATGAGTGATGTTGAGCTGGCCACGCCCCTCCACCCCCCTCAAGATCAAACACAACCCTGATGTAGCCCTCAATGAAATTGAGTTTGACACCCCTGCTAGAGATAAAATGCAACATCACCAGCTTGTTATAACCATAAAGGAAAATCCTGTCTCAAAATAACAACGTCCAACTTTAAATTTTAGCTTTGGTGTGATATTGTTCTCCTTTAACTTTTCAAAGTTAATGTAGAATCTAGCTCTTTGTATTCATAGATTAATAAAGCGGTCCTTAGGAGCATATGGTCTATATCGGTGGGACCCACAAGGCCAAATTCTTTCACTCAAGGGAACTTTTCTATATTTACTGCATACCATGGCAAAGGGTAAGGCACTGCATCTCACTAATGAGTATGCTTCCTGTGTGTGCAGGAGTTGTTAAATTGCAATGATGCTTGGCTGGGTTAAGCAAGCAATTTATTCTATCCAGGTTCTTATGGCTTGCTACCAAAGAGACATCCACTTGGTGTGTTCCATGTCATTAACTCTTGCTTTAATGCTCATTTTAGCACGATCAAGCTCTGAAGCCAAGAGCGATGCCCATGGAGACCTATAGGAGCAGAGTTTAACCTTCAAATGGCTGCACCATGGAGGTTGGTAGGAATCAGTCAATAGTAAAGGATCAAGTCTGGAAGCCGATCCAAGTCTGGCTGCTGATTTGATTTTTGATTAAATCCACAGGTAGTCCTTGACTTTTGGTTACAACTGAGTTCAAAATTTCTGTTGATAAGTGAGGCGGTTATTAAGTGAGTTTTGCCTCATTTTACGAGCTTTCTTCAGGGGTGGGCTTCAAAAATTTTAGCAAGGGGTTCTCTGCCCGGTTGCTGGGTGGGCATGGCCATGGTGGGTGTGGCCTAATCAGCCTCCTGCACCATGGCGGGGTGGGGGGACATTTTTGCCCTCCCCGGGGTCCAGAGGCTTTTCTCGAGCCTCTGGGAGGGCACAAAAGGCCTCCCCAGGCTCCGGAGGCCCTCTAGAGGCCAGAAATGGGCCCGTTTCTGGCCTTCCTGAACTTCTGGTAGTCCCTTTTTCGCCCTCCTTGAGCCTCCGTGTGCACCCTCCACTTACCTGCATCCAAAATGGGCCACGTGGGGACTCCTGGGAGGGGAGGGACTGGCTTGGCAGGGCCAGCCAGGAATGGAATTTGAGGGTTCTCCGAATTGCACAGAATCCTAGCTAGAGGTTCTCCTGAACCCCTGCAAATCCCCAGCAGCCCACCCCGGCTTTCTTGCCACACTAAATCACTGCAGTTGTTAAGTTAGTGACATGACTGTTTACGTGAATCTGGCTTCCTCGTTGACTTTGCTTGTCAGAAGGTCACAGAAGGTCATCACATGTTTACACAACAACTGTCATAAATATGAATGTGTTGTCAAGCGTCTGAATTTTGATCATGTGACCATGGAGTTGTCTTGCAATAGTTGTAAGAGTGAAAATTGGTCATAAGCCATTTTTTTTCAGTGCCATTGTAGCTTTGAATGGTGACTAAACAAATGGTTGTCATTTGACGTCTACCTGTCAATTTAATAAAGAAATTAAATCAACAGCCCAAATCCTCATCTCAGCCTTCAGTGCGATAGCCTTAAGACTTATATATGTATTTAAGCTGCAGGAATACGGTATATTAGGTAGGGATGTCTGCCCAGGAAGTCAGTCAAGGCTGGGCCTACAGAGCTTTGAATGTGTGATTACAGCCATTATCTTGGGGTTTTTTTGCTCCCTTGCACCCCCTATAGACATCCCAATGAAAAAAAAGCCCCGATATAAAAAAGATGTCCAGTCTTTGTCAATGGGCATTTTAGGGTGTCAAACTCAATTTCATTGAGGGCCGCATCAGGGTTGTGTTTGACCTTAGAGGGGCGGGCTGGGTGTGTGTGGCCATAGATCAATGTCACTCATGTTGGGGGGTGCCTGTGGTGGCCACAGCTCCATTTTCGGCTGTAATGGCCTCCTGCAACCCCCTGTCAGCGAAAACAGAGCTTGGGAGGGCCGCCTGTAACCCTTGCAAGCTCCGTTTTCAGCTGCGATGGCCTCCTGCAACCCTCTGCCAGTGAAAACAGAGTTTGCAAGGGCTGTGGGCAGCCCTCCGAAGCTCCGTTTTTGCTGGCAGAGGATTGCAGGAGGCCGACGCAGCCGAAAACGGAGCTCGGGAGCCCATTTTCACTGGCAGAGCACTCAAGCCACCACAGGCACCCCTGACATGACTGACATTGAGCTGGCCACACCCATCCTGGTCACACACACCCAGCCCCCCCCCAAGGTCAAACTCAATGAAATTGAGTTTGACACCCCTGACCTAAAATGCCCATTGCCAAAGACTGGACATCTTTTTGTATCGGGGCATTTTTTTTCATTGTAGAGGGCACAAGGGAGCAAAAAATTCCCTCAATCCTCCCAAGCTCCATTTTTGCTGGCAGAGGAACCATGGGCTGGTCCTTCACTGTTTCCAGGGCAGCCCGGTGGGCCAGATCTAAGAATCCCTTGGGCCAGATCCGGCCCATGGGCCTTGAGTTTGACACCCCTATTTTAGGTCATACGCTTGGCGTGTTCCCTGAGGGCTCCAGAAAAAACACCTCCCAATATAGAGTGCACAGAAGAGCAACAAAGACGATTAGGGGACTGGAGGCTAAAACATATGAAGAACGGAACTGGGTATGTCTACTTTAAGGAAAAGAAGGACTAGGGGTGACATGATAGCAGTGTTCCAATATCTCAGGAGCTGCCACAAAGAAGAGGGAGTCAAGTTATTCTCCAAAGCACCTGAGGGCAGGACAAGAAGCAATGGGTAGAAACTAATCAAGGAGAGAAGCAACCTAGAACTAAGGAAAAATTTCTTGACAGTTAGAACAATTAATCAGTGGAACACTTGCTTCCAGAAGTTGTGAATGCTCCAACACTGGAAATTTTTAAGAAGATGTTGGATAACCATTCGTCTGAAGTGGTGTAGGGTTTCCTGCCTGGGCAGGGGGTTGGACTAGAAGACCTCCAAGGTCCCTTCCAACTCTGTTATTCTATTCTATTCTATTCTATTCTATTCTATTCTATTCTATTCTATTCTATTCTATTCTATTCTATTCTATTCTATTCTATTCTATTCTATTCTATTCTATTCTAATCTGAAGCTTCATACCTGTGCTCAGTTTATAAACCTCACCATTAATGGACCACAGACAGCTCCCTCCTCCCCAAAGTGGGTAATTTTGATTTGTAATAATTAATCTCCAGCTGTCTTTCTTCTCTTTCCCATGCTAATCTCATAAATAAAATAAAAGCGGTTATTAATTGAAAGTTTTATTCTCTACACTTTTATCCTTTAACTCAGCGTAGTTGGAGCCAAACCACAAATTCATATTTTATTTTATTTTTTTGCTTTTAAAACCCATGTCCTCCTAGAGATGCTTTTGAAGAGCTGTCTTCATCATAACAATGGGGAATGCAGATTCTGCTTTTGGTGGTGGGAGGATACTTATCAGATCCCTGCTGGAGGTTTACTGTATCACGTCCCTGGCTGTACTTTGGTCCTGAATAATTTCATTTAGAGCCATTAACTTATCTGCTATCAACTAAAGTAAATATTTTATGACCGCAAGGACACACATAGCGTTCTTAAGCAAGCAAATAGAAAGCTTTTACTTTATTTGTCTTCTAGGCAGATTTACCCAGTTCAGGACAATTATCATTGTCGACCCTGTCATTCAATGGCACATATAAAACACTCGGTGTTCAGCACTTATTTTACAAAAAAAGAAAAATCTACTAGAGCAAAGATTCTTCACTCATACACCAAGCAACTCGGGGTGACTAATATCACAAAGAGCCACTAAGTCACTAACAAAAATTAAAATACATCATGTCTCGAGGCAGTTCATGTCTGCATAAATCTCTCCTCTAGAAAATATTCTAGTTTCTTGGTCTAATTAAAGGCAAAACTTTCCGACTATATTCCTGACTTGTTCTGGCTAGTTCCTTTTTTCCTTTTATAGAGTAGGGCATAGCTCCCTGCAGAACAAGTCAATTGCTTTCAGTTCATTTCTTCCCGTATCACTTTGGCCAATGGGAAAGGCCTGTGAGAATTGGAATCCAAATATCTTGAGGGTACCAGACTACCTTTTCTGTTTTCTGATTGGTTAAAAAAAAATAGTGGAATTGATAAATAAGGTGTCAAGGTTCCAAGTAATAAATCCATTGCAAGCAAGACTCTGAGGCACTCGAGTTCCTCAAAGATTACTTTTATTGGAAATAACATATTGGCACATATCTGGTGAAAACCGACTCTGAAATTACCACGGTTTTCACCTCATTAAAGATAAAAGTTTTTCTACTTTCTCATAAGAATCAGTCACATGGTCCAATCATCATGTAATGTGACAACCGGGTGGCATCACTCTGTCTTCTTCCGACCAGGTGTGAGAATGTCCTTGGTTCCCAAGAGAAAGCATTTTGTTTTGGCTGCCAAAATCCCTCTATCTCAAATCCCTCCTCCCTGACCCTCAGCTCCAGGGTGGCAGCACTGAAGCAGACAAAGATGGCTTCAGCCAAGACAGCTTCAGGGTTGACATAAGGGAGCCGTAGCATATTGACAGTTATAAAAAAAAGGACAGTGAGGCAGAGTATGTTGTGGGTCCCATCTATTGAGATGTACGTGTGGTGGGACCATAAAAAAGGGCCTTCTCGGTGGTGGCCCCTTCTCTATTGAATATCATTCCCCCTAAAGCAGGCATGGGTAACCTTTTACGGACCGAGAACCCAAAGCACACGCGAACCCCAAAATGCAATGCGCGCAGCTCCCGTACATGGACCCCTGTGCATGGGCCCTCCCTGTGCAGGCATGCATGGGCGCCCGCATGCACATGCGGGCCCCCTGCATGCGCCCCACTCCCCGCATGCACCCTGCCCCATGCATGCACATACGTGGGGCTCTGCATGCATGGCAGAGACCCGAAGACCAGCTGGCTGGCAGGAGATGCGTGTGCATGCATGGCGGAGCTGAGCTGGGGTGACCGCTTGTGTGCCCACAGAGAGGGCTCTGTGTGTCACCTCTGGCACGCGTGCCGTAAGTTCACCACCATGGCCCTAAAGTATGACTGGCCTCCACCCTGTTGCTTTTCTGAAAGGTCCTGAAAGATAATTTTGACAGCAGGGCCTGTGGGTCATGGATGGAGATGAAGCTGATTAGTGGCTGATTTTGAAGCTGATTAGTGGCTGATTTTGTTACCACCTACGTAACAGGTTATGTTTTTTATGGTTATGGTTTTTATGTTTATGTTATGATTTTAAGGCACGCTGCCTGTGTGTGAGTTGGGCAGCCATATAAATTTGTTTAATCAACTATTAAGTAAATATTGTGGAATGGTTGTGGAAAACCCAGGTGCTTTTCCTTCTGATTCTGAGGGCCCAGTAGGCCTCCTGCATCAGGCTCAACCAGCCTATATGGTCCTCTTGATGGCCTTGTTGATGCTTAGCTTCCAACAACCCCACTTGGGACGTCCAAAATGAGGACCGCTGGCAGCATCATTCAGCAACATCTGGAGAGACGAGTTCCCCTCTCTGATTTGGAGGGCTTGATTAAATGCTCTGCCTTTCCTCGTTTTAGTCTCGTTGCTTATTCATTTGTGGCTAAGTAAGTCTTTTGAATTTTTGCAAAAAAACCCCCATTGATTTTGCTAACCTGAAAGCAAATAAGTTACTTGGATCGCCATCTTGTGGTTACAGACAAAATCGTTGATCCGCCTTTGCACTTTGATTTGAAAGAACGGCCTGCTTTTTACTATTGTGGGTTTTAAAATAGGAGGGGGATACATTTTAATTTTATAGGCAAGTCTCAAAGACTTTTGAGCCCATGGGTGTAACTGAAATTTTGGAAAGTTGTCCTAGGCATCATAACTAATTGCCATGAGGACATTTATTTTCTTTTTTCCTTTTGGGTAGTAAAGCCACAAATGGCAATCAATATTTCTACCCCGCTCCCTCTCCCCACCCCTTAAAATGGCTCTGGATCCATACGTGCCCAGGAGACACAGAAAAACAAGCAAGTGGACAATTATGTAGCAAAATTTTGCTCTGAAGTGGTGATGTATGTATGTATGTGTATGTATGTGGGATTCTTGGTACACTCTGATCTTGGTTGTTGTTGTTTTTTGTTTTGCCAAACTTGGTAATGCATTGATGATCAGTGCATCATCAATGTACTGATGATGTTATCGAGTTTGGTAATGAAATGTCTGCAAGTAAATAACCAAGCTCAGAGAGCACTAAAGACCCCACAGCTCAACATATGTGCTAGTCGTTCCCGACTCTAGGGGGCGGTGCTCATCTCCATTTCAAAGCCGAACAGCCAGCACTGTCCGAAGATGTCTCCATGGTCATGTAGCCGGCATGACTAAATGCCAAAGGTGCATGGAACGCTGTTACCTTCCGCCAAAGGTGGTCCCTATTTTTCTACTTGCATTTTTATGTGCTTTCGAACTGCTAGGTTGGCAGAAGCTGGGACAAGTAACGGGAGCTCACTCTGTTACGCGGCACTAGGGATTCGAACCACTGAACTGCCGACCTTTCGATCAACAAGCTCAGCATCTTAGCCACTGAGCCACCACGTCATTAGACGACTCAATTCTTCCTCAGAACCAAGATCATTCGTACATAGCCTAATTCAGCTAATGATCAGGTTTTCAAACTATTTCCCAATAATGCATATTTTGCCATTTTTTTCTCAACAGATGAATTTTTGTGCCAGCATTTATTTTATCTACATTTGGTTCAGCGTGACAAGCTTTATTGCAAAATTTGGAAAAGTGGACATTTTAAATGATAGCTGTGTTTCCATTTGAGTATTGGCTCAAAAAGAGTGATGTTAGCGAAGTTTCGTGTGAACGAAGCGACTTTCTTCCCATCTCTGTCCAATTCCCGTCTCATCAAGCATTATTTGTTTCCTACTTCCAGGCTGAAGATTGCAAAAGTAATGGCGCTTCATCCTTCCTTCCCTCCTGCTCCCCCTTCTCTTGTCTAGCCAGCCTAAGTCATTATTATCAAAGACATCTGAATCTGCAAATCAAATGCTGACAGCACAGGAGCAGATGCTACAGGCTGATAAATTGCTGCGCATTCTGCACATCCAGCTGTACCATATAAAAATGGTGTTTTCGTACCACGTTCTGAGTTTTCTGCATCTGTAGGCTGCTGCCAATCCATCTCATGCCCTTTACTGGGGACTGTCATCCCGGTAATAAAGAAATGGCAGCCTGCATTAATTGCTCTTCCCGTAAGCTACTGCATGCAGGTGGAGTGACAATTAATGCCACAAACTGGAGGGATTAGAAAGGCTACCAAAGTTTGAGGTTCTGCAGAAGAACTATGCAGATAAACCCTTCAATAGTTTCCATTTTAAGATCATAGTTTTTCAAAGCTATGAGAATGCCAACATTATTTCTTCTTCTTCTTCTTCTTCTTCTTCTTCTTCTTCTTCTTCTTCTTCTTCTTCTTCTTCTTCTTCTTCTTCTTCTTCTTCTTCTTCT
>WNWU01000033.1:12634941-12656844 GCA_012654045.1 Ptyas mucosa | reverse complement strand
GCTTTCCAACGTGTTGACAGCTACTGCTCTGCAGAAATGTGTGCGCTGTGTACACGGATGGCCATGTTTGTCTGTGGGTTGGAAATGTTGCCCATGCTTGGTTATGCTAAATGGCTTCACAGAATAATCCCTTTTGGCAGTTAGTAGGCAATGCCGCTTAAAACTGCAGTGTGAATAAGCGAAGTAGGCAAGTGAATAAAACCAAGCTCAAAACCGAGCAGTCAAAATACATAAATCATGTTTTGCACCAGAGACACACAAAGAAAACTGAACTGAAAATAAGGAGGAGGCTGAGAATTGGGCTGCTGGTGGACTAGGATGACCTGACAAAAATGGCTTTGTTGTTAGCTCTTGGCAAAGAGGGAAACTGTCTAGACAAAGTCTGGATGGATATGTTTTCCTTTCTTACTTTGATATCCCAATTGTTCTTATGGTTAGCTACCATAATTGTTTAACATTCTGTCTCCTGCCGTCGGAACAGCATTACAATAGCCGCTTAAATGGCTGGTATGCTAAGCTTTTAGTATAGATTGTTTTTGGTTTAATTTTAATCAGATGCCTAGTTTTATTTTTGTTTTTTTACCCCATACCTAATTGCCTTTACACCCAAACCAACTTAATCTGGCTGAGTCATTGACAAAGTCACAGAAAAAAAAAGAAAAAGAGGCAGATCTAAAAGAAGCAGCCAAGAAAAAATAATAATAAAAGTATCCACATAATGAGCAGGGAAGGAATGCGTCATTGGAGGCTGTTAGCTGCTTGTCTCCTTACACTGTTATGTGATCTCGTGATCAGTCCAGGAAGCGCTGTGGGAAAGACGGCATTTCTGCAAACAGGCCCACAATGCTAAATGTCTATATATGGGGAGAAGGAAGATGGCAAATGTTAAAGAAGCTTTAAAAAAATACAAGGAAAAACAAAGATAAAGATATTCTGGTTTCTTTAAATAAATCCAACCTAATCTTCACAATGAGGATGGATAGTGTGAAGCTCCTGGGCCAAATACAGGCACAGAAGAGGCTGTACTTCCTGAGAATGCTCAGGAAGATAAATCTATCTCAGTATCTACTTCTGTCCTACTATCGCAGCACCATTGAGAGTGTCCTGACATACGGCATTCTTGCATGGTATGGGAGCAGCTCTGTAGCGGATAAAAAAGCTCTACAGAGAATCATTAAAACTGTCCAGAATAGCATCGGACTCCAGCTACCAGTCCTGGATGACATCTTCGAATCTCGCTGTTTGAGAAAGTTGCATAACATTCTCAGAGACTCTTCCCATCCTGCTTACAATCTTTTTGGACGGTTGCCTTCTGGCAGAAGATACAAAACTCGGTCCACACATTTTCTGAATAGCTTTTATCCCAGAGTTATAATTGCACTCAACCATGAACTAAAGGGCCACCATCAGTGAGCTGTTGGACAGTACTACTTTGGTCTGTTGTGTGGATGTTTGGGTGGTTTAGGGGTGGAGAATTGTGGTTGGTGGGAGTGTGTTTGGGGATTGTTATGTGTGTTGGACCTGGTCTTTGGGTATTAAGTGAATTTCATTGTGTGGGTATACTGTGTATATACGTACAATGACAATAAAGTTATTTATTTATTTACAGGTTACAAATCCATTTTTGCAACTTTTAGAGTTCTCCTCAGCTACAAACTTCTAGTTTTCTACCATTTTGAGACAGGGAGCACCCAAAAACTGAAGTTTAAGCATTAAAATAAGCTTAATATAGTATTAATAAAGTCATTGATATCACTCTAGCCTCTTTTAGGCTCCTTCAAGAATGTTAAGAGTGCCTTCCAACTACTATGTTTTGGAAATGTCTTAAAATAAAAGGCAGCATGAAGTGATGTCTACATAAAGGAATATTTTTCAGACATTCTGCTTTGATAACTTGTTAGGATTTCAAGGGTTGTAATGCTTAACCCGGTTCCATGTCGAATGAGCAGGAAAGAAATATGTAAATAAACATTTGCAAGGAGACTGAAATCAGGCATGATCTTATCCTTTAAACCAGGGGTCTCCAACCTTGGCAACTTTAAGACTTGTGGACTTCAGCTCTCAGAATTCCTCAGCCAGCTTTGCTTCAAGGTTGAAGACCCCTGCTTTAAACTATACATTATCATTTGTATCTTTTTTTAAAAAAAAAATTGTTTATGTTCTGAGGAAGTTTAAGGAAGTGTCCAGGGCCCCAGATCCATTGTTTCCTTACTACTCTCCATTAGGTATAAAGAAGATGACAAAGTAATTGTCTTAAAATGCAGAATACAAAATAACAGAATGGGGAGGGACTCAACCCTTTGTTCAAGCAGGAGACCCATACCATTCTGGACAAATCTCTTCTTAAAAATCTCCAGTGATGGAGCACTCAACAGCTTCTGAAGTCAAGTCATTCCACCAATTAATTGTTCTCACTGATAGGAAATTTCTCCTTAGTTCTACGTAGGTTAGATCTCTCCTTGATAATCTTCCATCCATTGCTTCTTATCCTGCCCTCAAGTGCTTTGTGGAAAAGGTTGAACCTCTCATTTCTGTGACAACCCCTCAAATATTGGAAAACTGCTATCGTTTGTTAGGTTAGACATATTCAGTTCCTACAACCATTTATCATACTGTTTGGCATCCAGTTCCCTAGCCATCTTCGTTGTTCTTCTCTGCATTCTTTCTAGAGTCTCAACCCGAGGTGGTATTCAGCAAGTTTTGACCAGTTCTGGAGAACCGGGTAGCGGAAATTTTGAGTAGTTTGGAGAATCGGTAAATGCCACTTTTGGCTGGCCCCGCCCCCATCTATTCTCTGCCTCCCGAGTCCCAGCTGACCAGGAGGAAATGGGGATTTTGCAGTAACCTTCCCCTGGAGTGGGGTGAGAATGGAGATTTTACAGTATCCTTCCCCTGCCATGCCCACCAAGCCACGCCCACCAAGCCACACCCACAGAACCGGTAGTAAATTTTTTTGAATCCCACCACTGGTCTCAACATCATGTTTGTATTGTGGCGATCAGAATTGGGCATGGTATTCCAAGTGTGGTCTTATCAGTGCAGTATAAGGCAATACTAACACTTTATGTGATCTTGAGTCTATCTCTCTGTTGGACTAGGACTGCATTGGCTTTTTGGGCAGCTGCAGTACACTGTAGTACACTGCTGGCTCATATTTAAGTAGTTGTCCACTAAGACACCTATATCCCTCTCACAGATACTGCTATTGAAGCAGTTCCCACTTATTCTATACCTGGTTTGGTATAGAATAAGTGGAAATGTTTGGTTTTTCTTGATTAAGTATAAGACCTTACTTTTCTGGCTGTTGAATTGTGTTTTCTTCAGAAAGCTCCTTATCTGAGCAAGAATTTAAATCTCCCCAAACTTTAAGATTACCCTAACTACACCACAGGGCCACAGTGGAGAGACTCAGACAGTTCCCTTGAATCTAGAAGAAGCCCATGAGAATGTTGGAAGATCAGAAGGATTAAGCAACGCATGTGCTTAAATATTTCCATCTGGAAGAAATCACCAGATCCTTGGAAAAAAATATGCACGTGTTATTGGAATGCAGCTTTTTTGACATGTTCTACACTTTGGGATGGCAAGGACATTGAACACAGCAAGGGTGGACATTCCATATATGTTCTGTAGAAAGTTGTCTACTCATTGTCCCAGCAGGTAAGTTAATCGTTCTAACTGTCAGGAAATTTCTCCTTAGCTGTAGGTTGCTTTCCTCCTTGATTACTTTCCATCCATTGCTTCTTATCCTGCCTTCAGGTGCTTTGGAGAATAGCTTGACTCCCTCTTCTTTCTGGCAGCCCCTGAGATATTGGAACCCTGCTATCTTGTCACCCCTAGTCCTTCTTTTCATTAAACTAGACATACCCAGTTCCTGCAACCATTCTTCATGTGTTTTAGCCTCCAGTCCCCTAATCATCTTTGTTGAGTCTCAACATCTTTTTCATATTGTGGCAACCAAAACTGGATGCGGTATTCCAAGTGTGGCCTTACCAAGGCATTATAAAGTGGCATTAACACTTCACATGATCCTGATGGGGTACGGAGGGGTAGCTTTCAAACCGACACAACTAGAGTAACCTAACTTCCCTTTTAGACTTTTAAAGGGCCACAGTATTTTTCTTTTCATGATCTTTTTCTCTTTTCCTTAAAATGTATGTCTCAAAAAAAAAAAGTTCAAAAAGGTTCAATAATGCTCCCTGAACATGACCTAAATATTCTTTCAGAAAGTGATTTTTTATTAATTTTTTTTTTTTTGCCCTTGACTGCAAGTTCCTGGTGATTTCACTTCCAGAAAATGTGTGAAATCCCTGGAGAGCTTCGTTATTTTTTAACTCGCAAGGCAAGTTAAAAATGGGTTTAGCGAGAGCCAAGAGCTCTTGCTTCCATCTCTCTGAAATTGTTAACAGGATTGCTGTATAGCTTTTGAGGCCATGCCAACATTAATATCTCTGTATACTTTCATCTATTTTATCAGCGCTCTTTCTGTATTGCCAGGAGCAGAAAGGATCCATCTAACAGAGTGAGTCTTAAACTAATTCACACTGGGTTGGTTGTCAAGGCTTCCATAAGACTTGCTGTAAACAACTGTGTTCGCTGTCCCACGACGCAGCTACAACAGAGCACGTGGAGGAGAAATAAATAAATAAACCAGGGGGCAGATCATTCTTGACAGCAAGTGGTGCTAAAATGCAAACTGCTTAGACTGCACAAAAAGTGGGTCAGATCTTAACTATGAAGTTCTAAGTTTAAATGTGGAAAACCTTTTTAGGTAACCTTTCCTGTTAAGGTTAGAAACCTTCAAGTTGCACATTCCCTCCAAGTTGACACTGATAAGTGAATTCAACATGTACCCATAGAAGCACAAATGAGAGTTTGTTTGTTTTTTTACACAGATTTTTGCCCTACATTTCAAATTCCCATAAGGATAAGGGGTAATGAGTTAGTGGTGCGGTGGCCTAGAAGGGGAGCTCTCGCCTCACAATCAGGAGGCTGTGAGTTTGATCCTAGGTAGAGGCTAGATCAGTGATGGCTAACCTTTTTGCCGTCACGTGCCAAAAGCGGGGGGAGCATGGAGGGGTCACGTGCACCTGTGCCCACACTTAATGCCCCCTTGCACCATGCCCTCCCACGCATGTGCGAGCGCTCCCCCTGCTTTTGGCACGCAATGGCACGGTGGGCCCAGTAGGCCTGTTTTTCACCCTCCCCAGGTTCCAGAGGCTTTCTTGGAGGTTGGGGAGGGTGAAAACGGCCTCCCTCCCCCCCGGGGAGGCCCTCTGGAGGCCAGAAACAGCCCATTTCTCAACTTCCGGTGGGCCCGGAAGGCCCAAAAATCAGCTGGCTGGCGTGTGTATGGGTGCTAAAGCTGAGCTAGGACAACACTCGCATGCCCACAGATATGGCTCAGCGTGCCACCTGTGGCACGCATGCCATAGGTTCGCCATCACGGAGCTAGATATTTCTCTCTCTGGACACAATGAGAATATATCTGCTGAATATAAATCCACATTGGCAACAGGAAAGGCATTCGGCCAGTAAGCACACAGCTCCATTTAGTTGCCCAGACTCCACCCCGCAAGGGTTTATGGGGTCTTTAAAAGAAGATGATAAAGGGTAATATTGGCCCATGATTGCTTCATGGCATTGTCATAGATCCACTCTGGACCCTTCTCCAGATGCAATTGCAGAGGAGGAGGAGGAGTTTGAGTCAGTAGATGAAAGCACTGAGCCAAGGATCATGGCTCGGAAAGTGTTAGCCTGATGGAGCAGCCTCAGTTGGGTTGATCCTATGAGTGACAGGCTGAGGCTAAGAGAGGCGAGCGAGCCACAGTTGCAGCAAGTTGTAGCAAGTTGCAGCAAGTTGCAGCAAAGAGGCTCCAGGCGAGGACCAGGAGCAGCTGCCGCCCGTTAGCAATGAGGAAGAGGAGGAGTCCACACCTCCTCCTGATCCAAGGACACATAGGGCAGAGAGGAGCCAGGCACAATGCTGGTCAGCTAAACTACTCATGAGGAGGCAACCCCACCTCTTGTGAAGGGCTGCACTGGTGTTGCTTACTTAATTCCACTTGAGGACTTGAGCGTTGCTGGAGCAACGTGCTCAGTTTCATGCCTTGTGCGCTCATGTCGTGTAGCCTGACCTGTTTGAATTGTGGACTGCTTTCCTGCACATTGTGTGTGCCCGTTGGACTTGGTTATTCAGTGACTCTTGTTGTGCTGAGCTCGGATCTGGACCTGCACAATGGGGGCGTTTTCTGAGGACCTGTTTGGGGGTTTGAATAAACACCTGTAGAACTCTTGCTGTATGTGCATGTGTGGGGAGCGAGGCAGCACAGCTTCGGTATAGTTTATTTGTGGGTCCATCTCTTCCCAGTTGTATCTACCATCTCATGAGATCTGCCAGGAAAGGTTCACTCGGTCTATTAAAGAGATCTGATGGATACCTAGAGAAGAATCTTTTCTGTTGCGAGCCTGCCCACTGGAACATAATTCTCTTGAGAGTTGACTTGTTGTGATCCTATTGACCCCCAAAATCTGATTATGTTGTTGAACCTGAGCTCAGGGTATGTGGTTGAGTCCATATTTTGGCTGGTCCTGTGTTATTAGTCTTGTCTCATCTTTTACATTTGGATGGGGTTGTTTTTTTTTTTTTTTTGGTCTATGACTGTGATGGCAAACCTATGGCATGCATGCCACAGGTAGCACACATAGCCATATCAGTGGGCATGCCAGCTCAGCTCTGGCGTGCATGCGCATGCCGGCCAGCTGATTTTCGGGCCTTCTGGGCCCACCAGATGTAGGGAAACAAGCTGTTTCCTGCCTCCGGAGGGCCTGAGGGTAGGTTTTTCTTTCTTACCTGGCTCCAGATCCTCCCTATGCATCTGCGGAGGGCAAAAACAGCCTTTCCCACTCCCTCGGAGGCCCTCCAGAGGCCTGAAAGGGTCCATTTCCCAATTCCCGGTGGGACAGGAAGTGACGTTTTTTGCTGACCCCAGCCTTCAGAGAGAGGATCTGGAACCAGGTAAGAAAAAAAAATTGGCCTACCAGGCCATCGCGTGCCAGAAGCGGGGTGGGTGGGAGGGGGGATTGCGTGCGCATGTGCAGGGCAAGGTGCATAGAATTATCGGTGTGGACACGTGCACACACGACCCTCCCCCGCCCCCCCTCCTGGCACGTGATGGCAAAAAGGTTAGCCATCACTGGTCTATGATGTTTTCATCTTTATTTTATTTTCTGTTGGCTTCCAAGAGCCATATGTTTGAGCTGGACAGCCATATAAATTGAATGAATGTACAAACAAATGAAAAAACAAACAAATGAATGAAGAAATGAACAAACAAACAAACAAATGAACCAATACGTGAATATATGAATAATTAATACAAGTGTAGTATGATTAGATAGCCATATATATGCACAACCATTTGGTATACCCACGTCCCAGTAAACAGACTCCTACTTTTCATTTTTTTAAAAAAAATAGTTTTTATTGAACATTTTCCAACTTTAAAAACACAAGTACAAAAGAAAAAAGGGAAAAAAAGAAAACAAATACAAATACAAACCAATAAAAAACACAAGCAACACAACAATGCAATATAATTTTACAGCTTTCCGTATCAGCATGTATACTCTGCTTTTGCAATTCACTATTCAATATTTGCCTTCTCATAAATTTTAACAATTCTAGTAATGCTATAATAATTGCATTATAATAATATAATCAGAATGTATTATATTATTATAATACAGACTACTGTTTTTCAATTTCGGGATGGAGAAAGATGAAAACTGGAGGATTTAGTGAAAATGGCGAGAGATGAGACGGATGGATTAGCAATCGTTTACCCATTGCATAGGTTTCTCCCCAAGACTTTTATGGAACCCTAGAGCCATCAAAAACCCCAGACTCTCCTTGTTTTCTATTGCCTAGGATGCCTTTTTCAGTTTGCTGACAAATTTTGATGGAAAATTCCAAATAGCATGACTTGTGGCACACATTAAAAGTTTATATGAAATTCCCTATAAAACGATTAAGCCTCCATTAAGCTTAATGGAAGCCTTGCAACCTAAAAATTGTCCAATGCAAGACAAAATCTTTCTGCTTTCTTTCAACAAGGCACGTACAACTACTTATCATGAGAAGCTAAAGCCAAGATGGAAGCATGACCATACAATTAAAGCCCTGTCGAATAGCTACAGCTATTGGAAGCAATGACAAAAGTGCATAGGTTTGCCAAGGATTAAAAATAAGCATTAATCATGCTAGGATTCCCTCCACCTATTACATGATCCTTTTAAATGGAAATGACAGATTTTTGATTGAGACCTTCTTAGGTACCAGAATTGCAAATGAAATGATAGAATCTATCATCTTTCTTAGGTTATATTTTACATATTATTTTTCAATTCAACATAGAAAGGGGTTTTCCCCTCTTTTGCTTCTCTGTCTCCCCCCCCCCCCCGAAAAAATATTTCCAATTATCTAAAGGGGGAAACAGCTGAATTAAAGTGGGAACTTGATAGAAATAATGTAGTTGAAAATGGATCAGAAGGTTTTCTCAGCCTTTCTTGCATTACTTTATTTCCAAGTTGCTCGAACAATTGGATTGGCAGGGTGTTCAGGACAAATAAAATGCATAAGTTATTTTGTTCACAAGTGCAATAAAGTTAACTACCACAAGGTGCAAAGGTGAACCTTGGCTCATATGAGATTCAAGAAGGATGGAAAACAAGAGAGCTTGGACCTCTTCACACTCATTCATCAGATAAGATACTGTTCCAAAGTCTAGGCAAGTATTCCCCATCCTATACCTGCACATTTGATTTATGTTTCCCAAGATAAGAAGTTTGCATTTCTCTCTCTTAAATGTCATTCCCTTATTTTCTTTCTTTCTTTTATTTTTTTTAAAAATATTTTTATTAAACATTTTTTAATAACAAAAACGAATCTTTAATAATTTTTCCTTTCCAACAATTTTGCATCGGTAAAACATTTCTTACTTATCCATTTTTTTCTCCCTTATTTCAACGTATCCTTTATACATATAATTCTAATATTAATTTATTTACATATATACACATAAATAACAGTGTACACAATTTCATTTCTACAATCTTTATTTTTTCTTATTTGTTATTACATTTCTACTCCTATATCTTCTTTATTTGATCTTTCCTTGCCTTTTATCTCTCTCCTCGAACCACTCATACCATTTCTCCCACACTATATAATATTCTGTTTCTTCTTTTTCTTGTATCTCCTTTGTAAGCTTGTCCATTTCTGCACATTCCAAAACTTTTCTAATCAAACTATCTTCGGTTGGTATATTATTGTTTTTCCAATTCTGTGCGTATATTATTCTTGCTGCTGTAGTAATATGAATAATTAAATATTGTATTTTTTTTCATAAGACCCTGGGAGTATTCCTAATAAAAATATTTCTGGCTTCGTCTCTATATGTTGTTTGGTTATCTCTTCTAATTGTAATCTAATTTTACTCCAATATTGTTTTGCTTTGGGGCATGTCCACCACATGTGGTAGTACCTTCCCCTTTGTTGTTTGCATTTCCAGCACATTGATGGGATATTGGGAAACATTTTAGCCAGTCTTGCTGGTGGCAAATGCCACCTATAGAACATTTTGTAGATAGAATATTTTGTACATATAGAACATTTTGCCACTCCCTTATTTTCTATCCACTTCTCTATGGTGCGGTGGCTCATAAGGTTACGATGCTGGGTTGACAATCTGCAGGCTTGCATTCAAGACCTAGTTGCTGCTGCAGGACGAGGTGAGCTCCTGTTACACGCTCCAGCTCCTGCCAACCCAGCAGTGTGAAAGTGAATGATCGTGAGTAGATAAATGGGTATCACTTCACTGAGCAACTTAACAGGAACATGAAAGAAGCTCCCTAATGGGCATCCCCTGGAAAGTGGTGATATCAGCATTCAATCCTTTCAACCGGAAGTGCTTAGGTGCTCCTGACATAACTGTAGCTGTTGTGGACTATCAGCCGCCGGCCCCTCGCACAGAAAAATCAGATGAGGAGGAGGTATGGGAGTCAGGGTTAGCATCAAGGCAACCTGAGAGCTCCAAGGGGGAAGAGGGAATGGAGCTGGCAGAGAGAGAGACAGAGGCAGAGCCTGGGCCATCCGTAAGCCCTCAGATGGAGAATCAACATCCCCTAGATTTGGAGGTGGCTGATGAGGAAGAGGAGGAACAGCTGGGTCCAGTGCTGAAGCGCGAATGTGCAGAAGGCAAAGAAGAGGAGAGCAGTGGATATCTGTGGGCCGATCCTTGGGAAAGAAGAGCCACCCCTGCTAGCGAAGCCCCACCCTAGCTCTGGGGATAAAAGGCAAGGGGCAGAGATGAATAGATGTGACAAACAACTATTTATCTTCCGGCTGGACGGACTTGTTAGCCTGCATTGAGAGAGAAACTTTTTGCCAGGGCTTCTGGCACTCCTAATAAAGGAATCTTTGGGTTAACTTCAGAGGGTTGGTTCTGTTTGGGGAGCTGGGTCAGAACAGTAGCAGTAGCAGTAATCCGACTTCTCTAACCTATGAAGATTATGAAGGATCCTCCATGTTATCGCCATGACAGTCCAATCCTAGGAACGAAGAACATCCTTGTGGACTTCCTAAGGATGTATTATTTGGCTACACAACTGGTTTGATTCAGCAGAATTTAAATTTTAAAATATAATTTCAAACTTTTGAGACTAGGTGCATGAGAAACCAAAATCATCTTAAGAAAGAGGTGTTCTCAAAAGTATCTATCCCTGGGCATTTGATTTGACTCTCTTATTCTTTAGTTTTTCCTCCCCCCCCCCCACACACAATGGCAGAGTAGATATTTTGATTCGCCAGTTACTTAGACTGAGCCACAGAACTGACATCTGAGACAACTTAGTTGTATTGATTTCAACAAGGCTAAACTTTTTCATATGGTTTGTAAATGGCCTTGTGGGTCACCCTGAGCCTTTTGATATATACAAGTCTATTCCCAGCCAGATTAATACCACACTGTGAATGATCTCCAAGGTTAAATTGCTTTTAATTTTAGCTTAATTATGTGCAGAAGCACAAATAACTAACAGCATTGATCTGAACTTGGCACCAAAGACAGGTTCCAAATGGCAAAGCATATTAAAAGATCGAACTATTAAATACGGATAATGAGCAAAATAATTATGTGTTTCCATGCCGTAAAAGGTTAGACTTTAAAGTTGTCACAGTTCATAAGCAAGGAAAGATTTAATCCCACTCTTAATAAAATATTTATAAGATAATGCACGTTAATCAAAACAGCCACAATTAATTTGGGGTTAGGGAATATATTGCTCTGGATTGCTGTCCAAGATTTTCAGAGACAATTGGGGGAAGATTTTTAACAGGGTATTTGTTTTCTTACTGAATAATGGATGACTCGCAGCCAGAAGCTTTTAAAATGCAGCTTAGCTTAGGATAAATAAGCATAATTGCAAGCAGTTATGCAGGATAAATATTCTAAGGCTGGTGGTGTTTCGCATTCGATTCCAGAAAGAGGTTTTAAAGCTTTTGGATCAGGGGTGTCAAACTCAAGGCTTGTGGGTTGGATTCAGCCTGTGGGGTGCTTAGATCTGGCCCGTTGGGCCACCCTGGAAACAGTGAAGGACTGGCCTGCCTCGGCCAGCAAAAACGGGCTCCCAAGCTCTGTTTTTGGCTGCGACGGCCTCCTGCAATCCTCCACCAGTGAAAACAGGGTTGCAGGAGGCCCTCTCAGCTGAAAAGGGGGCTTGGGAGCCTGTTTTTGCTGGCAGAGCGCTTGGGCCACCACAGACGTCAACATGAGTGATGATGAGCTAACCACGCCTACCCTGGCCACACACATCCTGTACCCCCGAAGTCAAATACTACCCTGATGTGGCCCTCAATGAAATCAAGTTTTAAATCCTTGTTTCGGATGCATTTTTATGTACTATAGGTTGAATGCAGCCTCCGTCTGCAACTCTTTAAAGCTGCTGTGTCCAATCCACACATCTTGAAGTTGCTGAAGTTGGGAAGAATGCTGAATTTTGAGCAGGTGGTCGTAGAGCCATGCATAGCCCTTCACATTTTAGGTGTGAGCCCCACAGCCCATCAAAAAGTTGCCAGTTATTCTTATCACAGCCAATGAAATAGAACTGAAATAATCATATTAGCTGTATTTCATCTTAGTTTAAATTTTATTAAGTCAACCTTTGCCTGCCTGCCTGCCTTATTTACTTCATTGTTTTGGCTCCACATCTTTTGTGGGGTGTGATCTTTAAGAGGTCTCTCAAATGTGAACTGTGTCCTTCAACTAAAAAATGTTATGCTCATAATGTATAACTTCATCAAGATTTTCTCAGAATTTCTCTTCATGTTGGTGCAAGCATGGGAGCTATTCCACATTTGTTGAACAACTCTTGTTGACTGGTGTCAATATGCGTTTAGTATATGTTGCTGTACTTTAAGTGCAT
The DNA here is from genome assembly GCA_012654045.1 of Ptyas mucosa. Classification (NCBI taxonomy): domain Eukaryota; kingdom Metazoa; phylum Chordata; class Lepidosauria; order Squamata; family Colubridae; genus Ptyas; species Ptyas mucosa. The sequence continues at coordinate 12,644,361 of WNWU01000033.1, read as the reverse complement.
GGTAAGACCACACTTGGAATATTGCATCCAGTTTTGGTCACCATGATGTAAAAAATGTGGAGACTCTAGAAAGAGTATAGAGAAGAGCAACAAAGATGATGAGGGGATTGGAGGCTAAAACATATGAAGAACAGTTGCAGGAACTGGGTATGAGACATGATACCGCTTTCCAATATCTCAGGGGCTGCCACAAAGAAGAGAGAGTCAAGCTATTCTCCAAAGCACCTGAGGGTAGGACAAGAAGCAATGGGTGGAAACTAATCAAGGAGAGAAGCAACCTAGAACTAAGGAGAAATTTCCTGACAGTTACTGTAGAACAATTAATCAGTGGAACAACTTGCCTCCAGAAGTTGCTAATGCTCCAACACTGGAAGTTTTAAAGAAGAGATTGGATAACCATCTGTCTGAAGTGGTGTTGGGTTTCCTGCCTAAGCAGGGGGTTGGACTAGAAGACCTCCAAGGTCCCTTCCAACTTTGTTATTCTGTTAATGTTTTTTCATTCAGAAAGTCTTTTAGATGTACATGCTCAGTTCTACAATGATACCTAAACATCTGTGATATACAGATGCATGCCAGTTGCCAAGTGTTGAAATTTTGATCATGTGATGATGGGGAGGCTGCAACAGTCTTAAGTGTGGAAATGGGTCATAAGTCACTTCAGTGCTGTTGTAATTTTACGTGGTCACTAAACGAACAGTTGTAAGTCAAGAACACCCTGTAATTGCTCCCTGGGGAACAACTTCAGGGACACAGTCAAGTGACCCCATCTGGGAGAGGTCCAGAAATTCTGCAATTCATCTGACCAAAAGGGTCATCTTTGGTTCTTTTACTTCATAGAGCTTAGGACAGAACTGGCCAGCAGATGGAGATAGAGGCTAATTTCCCCCCAAAAAAGTCATGAAAAAAGTTTACTAGCTCTAGGAAAAATCAAAAGATGCTTCAATCATTCCAAAATTGTTGGTTATGAGCAGTGGTGAAATCCTCCGCGGATTGCCACCAGTTCGCTGCCCGTGCATGCGTGGCACGCGCCAAACGCATACACAGTGCACGCATGCACAGTGCAAACCAAAAGCACATTGTGAGCACATGCACTGTGTGCACCAAACGCTCGCTTCATACAGAAAAAGGAGGCTTCAGAAGGTAAGTAGAACAGCAAGAGGGGAACAGCTATGCCGCGCGATTTAGCTTCACTAGGAAGCAGGATTTCCTGCATTCTAGAAAATATAAACCACGCGGCACAGCTTTAGAAATCAGAAATACCGGTTCGCCTGAACCGGTAGCTTTTTAACTACTAGTTTGCCCGAACTGGTAGCTTTTTTTTTTACTACCGGTTCAGGTGAACTGGTGCAAACCACTAGCATTTCACCCCTGGTTATGGGGCTTGTTCATAAGTCCCTACACAACTTGGCTTGCTATGTATTATTTTTGCATGTTCCTTTCACTATTTTCCACAGAGAACGAAAGTTCCTTTTGTTGGTTTATCATCAGTATCTCTTTCACAGAAGAGAATATTTGTAGCTCATGGCTGAAATGTGGGGTCCTTGGTGCTCTCTAAGCTTGGTGTGATTTCGGAAGACCTCATTTCTACTCTAGCTTCCCCTCTGGCTATCCCCAGAGACACTGTCCAAGGAAATGGCTGCTTTGCACATCCAGGCCAGGCATTTACAGTATGGTGTCCCAAGCATGCTATTCCTGAAAACATTGCTCTTCTGGAAAAACTTTCAAACCCACAAACCAATGGTGGGTTCCTCCCGGTTCCTCCCAGTTCCGCCAAGCCGGTAGCAGTGACGATATGACGTCACCGAACCAGTTCTGCCTCCCTGGCCCCTCCCCGCATTATTCTTACCTTTTATTTGGCCCCACCCCCAATCTATTGCTGCCTCCTGAGTCCCAGCTGACAGGCTATAAGGAAAAACTGTTTAAACTCTTGCCTCCAAGCTTCAAAGGGCCGCCCTACAGCTGATCAGTGGTAAAAGGCAGTTTGGTGGTAAACCGATGCCTCCAAAAACAAATGAGTAGACCAATGCCTGCGAAAATACATGAGTAGACTGGTTCCTGCAAAAATAAATGGGTAGACCAGTGCCTGCAAAAATACATGAGTAGACCAGTACCTGCAAAAATACATGAGTAGACCAGTGCCTGCAAAAATAAATGGGTAGACCGGTACAGCTCTGCAAGCAGTTAAAAGCCTGGTAGACCAGTACCTCTGCTAAATCCTAAAGAATTGTCACATGACCATCAAGCCACGCCCTCAAAATAAGCCACGCCCACAGAACCGGTAGTAAAAAAATTTAGAACCCACCCCTGCCACAAACCTATATTGGCAATCCAAAACCACATCCAAGCCTATGTCCGTGACAACTCTGTCTAATATTTTGCTTGATTCTCATTTGATCTTTTGTAATAATTACAGAGAGTCCTTGACTTGCAATCATTTGTTTAGTGACCTTTCGAAGTTACAACAGCACTGAAAAAAATGGCTTATGATCACTTTTCACATTTCTGACCATTGCAGTATCCCCATGATCACGTGATCAAACTTTGGCACTTGGAAACTGGCAGGCATTTATGACAGTTGCACTGTCTGTGTAGGGGAGGGGGTCATATGATTATTATCATTTCTTAACCTTCCCAACTGGCTTCTGTTAAGCAAAGTCAATAGGGAAGCTAGATTTGGCTAATGACCATATGATTCACTTACGTAATAACTGTGGCAAAAACAAAAAAAAAAGATAGTAAAATGGGGTACAACTCACTTAACTCTCTTGTTTAGCAACATAAATGTTGGTCTCAATTGTCATCATAAGCTGAGGACTGTATGTGCTATGTAGAACAGTGTATCTGAGTATATGTAGACCCACAGGTACATACTTCTATTTCTGTATTTCATTTACAAGCGAAGTGCTGAGTTGACAGATTCTCCCAGACTTCAGATGAAAAGCTTTTCTCTGAACCATTATTGATTGGTGTAATTTCTGCTGCTTTCAATTTAGCCAGATGTTTCACAATTAACTATCTGTCATGTTTTCTAAGACCAGAATTTCCTTTCCTCCAAATGAAGAGTAGCTGCTACTTCCTCCTCCTCCTCCTCCTCCTTCTCCTCCTCCTCAATACGCTGGCTGTTTTTCTTTTTCTTGAAAATGAAACTCCAAATCAAAAGGAGGGACTTTTCCTTCATTGTGTGTGTGTGTGTGTATGTGTGTCAGCGGTGGGATTCAAAATTTTTTTACTACTGGTTCTGTGGGTGTGGCTTGGTGGGCGTGGCAGGGGAAGGATACTGTAAAATCTCCATTCCCTCCCCAATCCAGGGGAAGGTTACTGGAAAATCCCCATTTCCTCCCAATCTGGGACTCGGGAGGCAGAGAATAAATGGGGCGGGGCCAGTCAGAGGTGGTATTTACTGGCTCTCCGAACTATTCAAAATTTCCACTACCGGTTCTCCAGAACTGGTCAGAATCTGCTGAAACCCATCTCTGGTGTGTGTGTGTGTGTGTGTGTGTGTGTGTGTGTGTGTGTGTGTGTCCAGTATATGGATACCAATCTTTTTGAAGGCAATTATTAATGCATCTCTCTCTCTCTCTCTCTTTCTATTCAATCATGTCTAATTCTGCACTTTTCGTGCCAAGGTTTTTTTTAAAAAAATGGTTTGCCATTGCCTCCATTCTAGGGCTGAAAGAGTGTGTTTAGCCCAAGGTCACCCACTAGGATTTGTGCTGAAGGCATGGCCTATAATTCATGGACTCCCAGTTTCTAGTCTGATGCTTTAACCATGACCAAGCTATCTCTCCTTCCCTCCCTCTATCTCTATGGTTACTTTATAATTTCCTTCTTCCACAAGCTATATTTTGAAATTGCCAAACCCATAAAATCACAGGTTCTTTTTTCTTCTTCTTTTTTTCATCAAAAAGTCCATAAAGGGTTTCCAGTTGCTAATAAATGTAAGTAGACAATCTGTGCCCCATTGGGAGATATTTCTTACCTAAATAAGAAACAGAGTGACCAAGGGTGGGCAAAAAGGCAATGGGAGCAGGAATTACTTCCTTCTGGCTTCCCTATTGAGGGAATCTGACAGGAAGCATCAGAATTCCTTCCTTCCTTCCTTCCTCCCTCCCTCCCTCCCTCCCTCCCTCCCTCCCTTCCTCCCTTCCTCCCTCCTCTTCCTGGATAAAGGAGAGACTAAGAGATCACCCACCTATAACCTAGACTGCTGTTCCTTCCACAAGATGGAAGTCATGTGGTTTTCTCATGAGTAGAGGGCAGGGGATAAAGGGAGAGCCAGTTTCCTTGCACAGGCAAGGACATGTATCACTAAATTCAATAAAGGAGAATATTTGTAGCTCACGGTTGAAATGAGGGGTCCTTGGTGCTCTCTGAGCTTGGTTGTTTCCTTGCAAATGCTTCACTATCCAAACTAGATAACATCATCACTAGCACTAATGATGTGTTACCTAGTTTGGGTAATGAAACATCTGCCACAAAACCACAAAGCTTAGAGAGCACCATCGACCCTACGCTAAGTTCAGCCCAAACTCACTTGCTTAATCTCTTTTGGATGCAATGACTTTACAGTCAAAAAGAGATCTTTGAAAAAAACTGGGACAACGAAAACAACTCTTGGCAAGTCAGACTTTCTCCTGAATTACAGAAAGTAAAACAAAGAGGACGTTTAGACTTTTTTTTTTTAAAAAAAAATGACAACGTGCCTCTTGTACTATAACGTGCAGCTTTGCACTAGAATGAATTGATCTGCGGCCGAAACAATCAGGATTTGCCAAGGCTCTTGCTGGTTCTTTATTCCAAAAAAAAAAAGACAAAAGGAACAAGGATGCTTTCATCTCTTGGAAAACTCTCCTTCTCGCAAAAAACTATTTTATCAGTAGTTTGGTGACACATTACTTATGAAATAAGATCTCTCTCAAGGTTATGAATATTCAGATTAGTTCTCTCTCTTCTAATATATACTGTACACTTCAAGGAGTACATTTCAGGGTTTGGAAGCCGCTTTTTATAAGCTCCTCTTCAAAATGTAGATATTTTCAGCACATAATTTTATAGGTTGTACTACGGCGAAAGATAGAAGGGATATTAAATACCCTTTGTTTGGGACTGGAGAGTGAAATAGATCAAATGTGCTGGGCCAGATGTTCCTGAATAGTAGTCCTCATTTAGTGACTGTCTCATTTAGTGATTGTTTGACCATTACATCAAAGTGCTAAAAAACAAACAAAACCAACTTAGCAATCAGACCTTGCATTTATGAGCTTCCTAGGGACTCACTCTTCCCTCTTACTTTCACTTACTGATTTGCCCCAGAGAAAGAGTTCCAAGTTCAGTTGAAGGAAGTAGCAAGACACAGAGGTAAACTGAAGTAAAATTATAGCTGAGCACAGTAAAAGTCACATGCTTTTCATTTAGCAGCTGCTTCACTTAATGACCGAGTTGGCGGTCTCAATTCTGGTAGCTAAAGGACTATCTGTAATGCATAGATGTAGTTCGAATCCCTAGGCCACGTAACGGAGTGAGCTCCCATTACTTGTCCCAGATTCTGCCAATCTAGCAGTTCGAAATCATGTAAAAATGCAAGTAGAAAAATAGGGACCACCTTTGGTGGGAAGGTAACAGTATTCCATGTGTCTTCGGCATTTAGTCATGTCAGCCACATGACCACGGAGACGTCTTCGGACAGTGCTGGGTCTTCGGCTTAGAAACGGAGATGAGCACCGCCCCCTAGAGTCAGGAACAACTAGCGCATATGTGTGAGAGGAACCTCTACCTTTACCTTTATCCTAGCTCCATGAACTGACATCCACATTCTTGGTCAATATTTGAAAATGGTTCCCATTTGAGGATGAAATCTCCATATTTGTAGTTGTGACCACCCAATCATTCTATCCCAAATGTTGTACTACAGTTAAGGTTGTTCTGCTGGGGAGAGAACAGTCAGAAAGTAGAGATGGTAGCCATGTCAATGCAATTGAAGCCCCTCCCCTTAAAAAAGGAACAAGTTTCAATCACATGGTCACAACTGCCATCTTTATTTTTGGACACACACGTCTTGCAGATACCCCTAGTTGGGAAGCAAGTAAAATCACCAGTTTTAGCCCCAATGATTTGACCATACATTTGTATTCATTTGCTGGAGACACACCTAATACACTTGGACAGATATTGTAGGTGGTCGTTGTTGTTAGTTGCAAAGTTGTGTCTGACCCATCGTGACCCCATGGTCAACGTTCCTCCAGGCCTTCCTGTCCTCTACCATCCTCTGGAATCCATTTAAGCTCATGCCTACTGCTTCAGTCACTCCATCTAGCCACTTCATTCTCTGTTGTCCCCTTCTTCTTTTGCCCTCAATCTTTCCCAGCATTAGGCTCTTCTCCAATGAGTCCTTCCTTCTCATTAGGTGGTCAAAGTATTTGAGTTTCATCTTCAGGATCTGGCCTTCTAAAGAGCAGTCAGGGTTGATCTCCTCTAGGACTGGCCGCTTTGATTGCCTTGCAGTCCAAGGGACTCACAGGAGTCTTCTCCAGCACCATAGTTCAAAGGCCTCAATTCTTTGGTGCTCATCCTTTCTTATGCTCCAACTTTCACAGCCATACATTGGTTATGGAAGTTATTTTAAAACAATAACATTATACATTCTTATAAATTAACTTGTTTATTAAGGTATATCCTGCAATTTTTACCACTTGGTCAGCATATTACATCTAACACATAACAGAAACCCATAAACCATAACAACAACCCGGTGAGCAGTGGTGGGATTCAGCCAGTTTGCACCACTTCGGGAGAACCGGTTGTTAACTTTCTGAGCAATTTGGAAAACTGATTGTTGGAAGAAATCATTAGGGCAGAGAACTGGTTGTTAAATTACTTGAATCCCACCACTGCTGGTGAAGTAGATTGAAATAAGAGAGAACGAATCCAAATTTATACAGGGAGCTTCTGTGGATGGGGGTGAACTTAAACCTACCTCTCTCAACTCCCAGTTGTGTATTTTAATCACTACGCCACACTCCCTTTTCTTCCTGCTGTAAATTGGATGGCTCTTCATTTTGAACCTGATTTCTGGCTTACTTTTCAATTCTATTAGGAATGGTGTCAGCCTGAAGAAGAAAACAGAAATAAATCTAACTAATGCAGCAATCAAGACTCATGGGGAAAATGTGTTCACAATGTTCACACCTTTTCCCTGCATATTTTTTAAACAATAATCACATTGTTAACAAACCATAATGAAGCAGCATGACATGAATATATGAAAGGAAAACTCTATAACAATTAAGGGGAAGAAAGAAAACAACGCAGATGAGGGATCGTCCCTTCAACTAAATTGACACTTCCATACCCATCCTTCAAAACACGTTAAACCCAACCCGCGTTTGTCTGCACAGCAGCTGACCTTGAAATGCTGCGAACATCACATGAATCGGTCCCAAAGGATCAGGAGACGGTACAAAACATGGCATCTATCAGCACCCTGCCATCTCATCCATATCCAAGTAATAGGGAGCCACATATGGCAGTTAGTACATTTTAATAGGAGGCAAAGGTGCTAAGGTGCTGTCTCAGTGTTCAGTCTGATGCTTCTTTAGCAATGTTAATGGAATGGTAAAGCTATTTCTAGGGGGCAGGAGAAAAACCTTTGATTTGGGAAACTCTCCTCCATCCAAAAAGGCTTACCCACAAATCCTCCTCCTGTACTCCTAGTTGTAAAACTAATTTCAGAACCAGTTTCCCATTCATTGGTCTCAAGTTGGTTTGCTTGCTTGCTGGAAGTATTCTAAAGGGCATGGATAGGAAGCAGTGCAGGTGTCTGTAGAGATGTGCAGACTGCAGGAGCCGGGAGCACTGCTCAGGTGACCCTGAGGACACAGATAAACCTCCAAGTGCTTCAATGACCCTCTAAAAGGATGCAAAAGAACCAGCTGTCTGCAAGGAATATAAATCCTTCCATTCTCTACTATCCTGTCAGAGCTGAAGAAGCTTCTTGGATGAGAAGCGAAACGTCTTCAAAAGAAAAAAAAACAAGAAAGTCCAGTTGCCTCCTGGAAAAGCACCTGTGGGAGAAGCAGTGCAGATGTTGCATGAAGAGATGTCTTTAAAATGAGGGTGGTGGTGATAATATACATTTGGAACAGAGGTGGTATTTAGCCGGTTCGGAATGGTTCGCCTGAACAGGTAGTGGAAATTTGGGGGGGGGCACCCGGGGGGCGCCCACCCACCTGCCCCACCCACCTGCCCCACCTCTATGCCATCCTATTTAGGCACATTTTTGAGCTGGGTGCATGCGCAGAAGGCATGTGCGCAAGCAAAGCGCATGCATGGAAGGCCAGGCTCGTGCGCAGAAGGCAGGCTCGTGTGCGAAGCAAGCATGCATGTGGGAGACAAACCAGTAGTAACATAAAGTGAAACCCACTGCTGATTTGGAGTAAGGATTCAAGTCTTCCAAATTCTTCAAGTGCCTTCAATGCAGGGGTGAAATGCTCCTGGTTCGCCCGATCTGGTAGTGATGGCGGCAGGTGGTTTGGAGAACTGGTAGCAAAAATCCCTGCCCCCCCCCCATGCTCAGCTGAGCCGCGCAATCATCAGAGGCTTTTTAAAAAATGTTTAAAAGCATTTTTTCTACAACTTCTTCCGACGAAAAAATGCTTTTAAAAGTTTAAAAAAAAGCCTCTGATGATCATCCGGCTCAGCTGGAATCGTCAGAGCCTTGTGAAAGCATTTTTCGGCAAAAGAGGTTATAGAAAAAATGCTTTTAAAAGTAAAAAGTAAAAAAAAAAAAAAGTTGGCCACACCCATCCAGTCACATTACCCCCACCCCCCACCAGGCCACGCCCACAGAACCGGTAGTAACAAATTTTACATTTCACCACTGCTTCTATGGTTATTATCTTCACAAGAACTTTGTCAGGGAAACCCATATGACGATTTGCTTTCCTCTCGAGGAGGAAGCCTCTTTTAATTTCATGGCTGCAGACATTGCTTGCAATGATCTTGGAGCCCAAGAAAATAAACTCAGTCACTGCTTCCATGTTTGACGAGGGGGCTAGAAGCTACGTCTTGTGAAGAGAGATAAAAGGAACTGGCAGTATTTAGCCATGGGAGGAGAAGATAAGAAACATGATAGAGTTTTTCAAATATGTGAAGGATATCGTCCCGATATATATATATATATATATATATATATATATATATATATATATATACACACACACACACATATATACATATACATATTCACATCTACTCAAAAATATAAAATAATATATATATATATATATATGTTTCTTTTTCTCTTACGTAGGCTTCATATGCTTTTCTATCTAGTCAGGTTTCTACATCATAGTATACGTAAGTAGAAACCTACGTAATATATATATATATATATATATATATATATATATATATATATATATA
>WNWU01000033.1:12618116-12630984 GCA_012654045.1 Ptyas mucosa | reverse complement strand
ATCTATCTATCTATCTATCTATCTATCTATCTATCTATCTATCTATCTATCTATCATCTATCTCTCTTCTCAGAATAACAGAATTGGAATATCTTCCAGTCCAACCCCTTGCTCGAGCAGGAGACCCTATACCAGTGATGGCTAACTTTTTTGCCATTGCGTGCCAAAAGTGGGGGGAGCACGGTGGGGTCACACACATGCGTGCCCACATCCATAATTCTATGCGCCCTGCCCCCCCATGCTCCCCCCACTTTTGGCATGTGATAGCACAGTAGGCCCGGTAGGCCTGTTTTTTGCTCTTCCCAGGCTCCAGAGCCTTTCTAGGAGCCTGGGGAGGGTGAAAATGGCCTTCCCCACCCACCCAGAGGCCCTTCGGAGGCCAGAAACAGTGTGTTTCCTGACTTCTGGTGGGCCTAGAAGGCCCAAAAATCAGCTGGCTGGCGCACGCATGCGTGCCGAAGCTGAGCTTGCGTGCCCACCAATATGGCTCCACGCGCCACCTATGGCACCTGTGCTATAGGTTCGCCATCACGGCCCTATACCAGTCCAGACAAGTGGCTGTCCAGTCTCTTCGTTAAAGCCTCCAGTGATGGAGCAACCAAAACTTCTGAAGGAAAGCCGTTCCATTGGTTAATTATTCTCACTGTTAGGAAATTTCTCCTTAGTTGTAAGTCGCTTCTCTCCTTGATCAGTTTCCATCCATTGTTTCTTGTATTACCTCCTAGTGCTTTGAAAAATAGGTTGACCCCCCCTCTTCTTTATGACAGCCTCTCAAATATTGGAACATTGCTATCCTGTCACCCCATTTTTCCTTTTTATTGGACTAGACATACTCAATTCCTGCAACTATTCTTCGTGTGTTTTAGCCTCCAGTCCCCTAATCATCTTTGTTGCTCTTTTCTGTACTCTTTCCAGAGTCTCAATATCTTTTTTATAATATGGTGATCAAAACTGGATGTAATATTTTAAGTGTGGTCTTACTACGGCTTTATATATTTATTTATTAGATTTGTATACCGCCCTATTCCCGAAGGACTCAGAGCGGTGAACAGTTAAACAATAAATACAGACTATAAATATTCAGAAACTGATTAAAAATACAATTGAATAGATTGATATAGAATGGAATTAAATTAAAACATTCTCAAATTTATAGGGTAGATCCAAATTTAAAGAATTTAATGGTTTGAAGGGAGGTTAGGCCAGGCCGGCTTGCATGAATAAGAATGTTTTGAGGGCCCGACGGAAAGCCCGGAGATCTGGGATTAATCGTATCTCCGAGGGCAGCTCAGTCCAAATTGTGGGTCCTCTCACAGAGAAGGCTCTCCTCCTGGGGGCCGCCAGTCAACATTGTTTGGCTGACGGCACCCTGAGAAGTCCCTCTCTATGGGAGCATACTGGTCAGTGGGAGGTTATTGGTGGCAGAAGGTGGTCTCGTAAATACCCCGGTCCTAAGCCATGGAGCGCTTTAAAGATGGTAACCGAAACCTTGAAGCGCACCCGGAAGACCACAGGAGCCAGTGCAGCTCGTGCAGAAGGGGAGCCACATGGGAATGCCACGTTGCTCCCATAACAACCCGCGCGGCCGCATTCTGGACCAACTGGAGCCTCCGGGTGCTCTTCAAGGGGAGCCCCATGTAGAGAGCATTGCAGTAGTCCATGCGGGAAGAGACGAGGGCATGAGAAGACTTTAACTTTATAAAGTGTTCTCTCTCTCTCATCTCTCTCTCTCTCTCTCTCTCTCTCTCCTATCTATCTATCTGGTCTAAAGAATTGCGTCCTTATCGCAATTCCTAATCATTCCAATTCAGATTATTGGTTCATTTTATCCACCTTGGTCCACTGTGACTGATAGGTCTTAGGCAAACATCTGTAGATCTTCTTTAAGTGGAGATGCTGCAGGTTGAACATGAAATCTGATAATTACACATATTCATTCATATAACTCATGCTTTGCTGCAGAAAATTCAATCTTAATCATTTCCCATAGGCCTGTCAGAGAGTAGATACTAAGACTTAAATTTAGAATCATGCATCTCTCCCCATTAGGGAGAGGGAAATAGCTAAAGATTTTTATAGGGGAAAAAAAGAGAAACAAATGAAACCAATTAATCCGCCCCCCCCCCACACACATCCACCTTCCTAAATTAATAATAGCAAGTTTCAGAAGGTGGATTTAAATTGTTTTCCCCATAAAAGGGATGACTCATAAAGAATTACATGCAATGTGAAGATTGGTCTTTACCCTTTTATGCTCAATATTGCAAAAACTTTGCGTTCATTCGGGACAAACATGCAAATAATAGATAAAATTAATAGAAAGCCGAAAGGTTGATTATTTGAACAGGAACGTTTTGGTTTCCTTCAAAATGCTGCTGCAGGTAAGAAACCCTATTAGGAATAGGAAATCCCTTAAGTGAGGGCTAATGCAATCAAGACATTGAAACATCTCAGATAGAATAATTTTGCTGTCACTGAGACCTATAAGCAGGATATGCAGCCCAATGTTATAATCCAAGAAGACTTTCAATCAACTCTTTAGCAATGGCATTAATTACTGTAAGCTCTTGACAGCCAATATCACTGACACGGAGGAGGAGGAATAAAAGAAGGTGGGGAAAAAAATCAATTTTTTGGTAGACATTTTAAAAAGTCACCCCAGAAGTTTCTTAGGAACATCAAGTACAGGTTGTCCTCGAGTTATGACTGCAACCGAGCCCAAAAATTTATGTTGCTGAGTGAAACATTTGTTAAGTGAGCTTGCTTGCCCCATTTTATGATTTTTCTTGCCACAGTTGTTAAGCGATTCGTTGCATTTGTTAAGTTAGTAACTGTTCTGCCCCAGCTACGGACCCCAAAGAATACAGCACACACAAAGTTTGTACAAAACTTAATTTACTAAAATAACTCAGTCTTTATCAAAAACAAAGGCTGTTAATAAACTTTCTTAACAGCCTACAAGAAACCAAAGATAAAGTAATCACAATCTTACTAAAGTTGGCAGAAAGCCCAGAAGCACTTTGCAGAGAATCCAGACGTGAAGTAGAGTGAACTAAAGTTGTTCCCTACAAATTCCTTCAGTCAGCGTTCTTCCTTAAATAGGCTAAAGGAGTGGTCAATTAGCCCCAAGCCTTACTCTCAAGGAGACCTCTTCCTGAGGAGCCACTCCTGCCTTTTGGCCGTTCTGCATGCCCTTGCATCAAGAAGAGGCTCCTCCTCTTCGTCCTCTTCACTTGAAGGAGCTTCTGGAGGTTCTGAAGGCCCTGGCTGAATCCCCGCCTCTGGCACCACATCTTCTCCAGCCTCCTCATTGTCCAACTCGAGTGCCAGCTGCACAGGCTGCTGGCGCGATACCACACCAGCCTCCTCGCTGTCAGAGTCAGCTACAATCCACACAGGCAGCTGAAGGGCCACAACAGTAACATGGTTGTTAAGTGAATCTGGATTTCTCATTGATTTGGCTTTTCAGAAGGTAGCAAAAGCTGATCACGTGACCCTAGGACACCGCAGCCGTCATAAATAGGAACCAGTTGCCAAAATTCACCTGAATTTTGATCGCGTGACCATGCAACGATCGTAAGTGTGAAAAACAGCCCTAAGTCACTTTTTCTCAGTACTTTGAACAGTCGCTAAACGTAACCTTTTCCAGAACAGGAACAGACGGAGGCTTTGGGTGCCTTTAAAATGATTTTAAAAGCCCAATTAACCATTGGTGAATATAGAGGTCAAGCCAGCATGACAAATTCCATGAAATTAGCATCTTGCAGATTACATGAACTTCAAGGCAATGTCAATCTGTCCCACACCTATTCCTTTGGCTACAAGCCAAGTCAGGAACAAAACAAATGGGCAGTTTCTCAGAGTGTTATATATCATTCAACACGAACCAAAGGTCTCTCCTGTCCTCAATGAGTTTTTTCAGTATCATTGATCCTTGTCGATTCTCGGGCTATGTTCACACAATGTACTTACTGACGGTTTGATGTGTTGTGAAAACCAGAAAACTGGCCGACTCAACAACGGTTTCGGTTAAGCGTGGAGAAGCACATTGTACCTCAAAGTCAAGATAAAAATCTCTTCTGGAAGGCAGAGTTTCCTGCTAAGGCATGTAAATCTGGCCAAGTTTTTGATGATCTGGGATAGGAAGTTCATTCATTGTCAGCCATTCACTGAACCTGAACAGATTTAGGTCTGAGTTACCAGGCAGTGCGGCTTTGCAAAGTAGGACACCTCTGTCTCCCATTCTTACATGAGAGAATGAACTCCTCCTCCAGTAAAAAACCAAGATTATGGAGTGCATAAGGGGATTGTTCTCCCATTCATCCAATGTTTGCCTTGACTTTTTATATTGGATTACTAGAGGCTTGCTAGAAACTGCTTGATCAGAGCATCCAGTGTAAGCGAAGTAGTGAGGTAAGGATCAGAATGTTAGTAGACACAACACACTAATATAATATATAGCAGTGGTCACCCACTGGTGATCCACAGACCACTGGTGGTCCACAAGAAAATTTTGGTGGTCCACAGAAAAATTATTTGCATTTTTAATATTGCACTAAATCAGGGGTCCTCAAACTACGGCCCCTGGGAAGGATACATACAATGAACGTTTGCGTTGCTGCAGAGAGTCTCCCCCTTAGGGGTCTTTTTGTGCAAGTCGGAGGGGAGCAGAAATTCCAACTTGGGTCTGCTTCAGCCTCCTGGTGTGGGGCTTTGGGCAAAGGTTGGAGGGAAGTGCCACTGGTGAAGTGCCACTGGTGCCACTGGTGAAGAGCCGGAGGGCCTTATTCCAGTAGGACAGCATCATGGCCTGGAACTGGCTGACCATCTCAGGTGCCGGTACTTGGCCTTGCACTCCTTCAGGTCTTCCCTTTGCATGGAAAGCCTATGCTTGTAGTCCTCAGTGAGGTGCTTCTGCTGAGCCTCCTTCTCAGTCAGATCCAATCTGAACTGAGACAGCTGTTTTGCCAACTTTCTCGTGGTGGCTGATTAGCTCCAACAACTGCTTCCTGTTGGGGCTGTAAGGAACCCGGGCAGGCAGGTGAGGAGTGGCTGGGGGAGAGGGGCGAATAGAGGCGACCGAGGCACCCCTTGACGTGAGTGACATTAAGTTGGCCATGCCCACCCAGTCACATGACCATCTAGCCACGCCCACCCAGCCGGTCATTAAGCAGATCGTATTAGTGGTCCACAGGATTTAAAATTATGAATTTAGTGGTCCCTGAGGTCCGAAAGGTTGGTGATCCCTGTTATATATTATTCTTGCCTGTAAGGATCTTCAGGCAGTTCTAGAAAATAATGGCTTGCTGAGCTCCCTACCACAATTCAGAATTCTACACATTAATTCCAGGATCATCCTGAACAGATGGAGCACCATATCCCCCATTTTTCACATTTGGTGGTATAAACCACCTGCTATAAACAGAAGAACTGGCAATTGTCTATGGGTGATTTTTGAACATGTACAGTACATCTCACGTTATTGTAAAATCTGGGAAAGAAAGCCATTAGTTTCTGAACACATCAGTTGGGAAGAGAAGCATTAGTTCAGAAACATTAATTTTGGACAAATGTTTACAATTAGCATGTAGTTTCATTTCTAATTGAGTCAAATATGAGTGCACCATATCTAATCTTATCCAGAAAATAATAGAATATTATGCCGAAAGGGTAAACTAGGCTACAGAAGAATAGAATAAAGATTAAAACACTACTTTTTTTTTTTTTGCACAGTGCTTAGGTGTCTCTTTGTGTGTCCAAAATGGCTGTGTTCTATGGAAGGTATCCAAAACAACTGTAACTCACATTGGCAAGAAGCTCAGGATAAATCCATAGGTGTTACTGGTTATATATGTGCACAGAAGTGCAAACCAGGGGTGGTTTCTAAAATTTTTTACTACCGGTTCTGTGGGCATGGCTTATTTTGTGGGCGTGGCTTAATGGTCATGTGACAATTCTTTAGGATTTAGCAGAGGTACTGGTCTACCAGGCTTTTAACTGCTTGCAGAGCTGTACTGGTACAGCTCATTTGTTTTTGGAGGCACTAGTCTACCCATTTATTTTTGCCGGCACCGGTCTACTTATTTGTTTTTGGAGGCACTGGTCTACGCATTTATTTTTTCAGGCACCGGTCTACTCATTTGTTTTTGGAAGCACCGGTCGACCACCACACTGCCTTTTAACACTGATCAGCTGTAGGCAGCCCTTTGAAGCCCCACGGCAAGAGTTTAAACAGGTTTTTTCCTTACAGCCCATTAGCTGGGACTCAGGAGGCAGCAATAGATTGGGGGTGGGGCCAAATAAAAGGTAAGAATAACACGGGGGGGGCGGGAGGCGGAGGGCGGGGGGCAGGGGGGGAGAACTGGTTCAGTGACAACATATCGTCACCGCTACCGGATCGGCGGAACCGGGAGGAACCCGCCAGTGCTGTTTATGGCTTTATATAGAACACAAAATGACTAATTCATGACCCAAATAATTTAAAACTGAAAACTTTACTATAGAAACAATAAAGATAGGAAAAGGCCAAGTTTCAACTGCAACTGTGAGAATTAGGCAGTGAGAATTAGGGAGTTGTGCAATAGGTTGGTTTCATGTAGGATTCAGAGGAGATGAGAAAGATGTGGCAGTAAGTGAGGAATACTGCTGTCCTTTGAAAAATCAAGAGATCTTTGTGTCAGAGTTTGTTGCAGCAATCACCTCCAGAAAGCACACACAGGTAATGGATGCAGCAGGATTCATTAACTTCTCTTTATATACATAATAACACATATATGCAATACCAAGAGTGATTATTCCAACATGGCAGAGATGACAAGCAAACAACACAGGCAGAGGAGAGAAGTTTTTAGTTTCAGTCAGCAGACTAGTTTTGGAGGTTAAGCTAAGCCACACCCAGACTCCTTGCTGCCTCCAGCAAATACTGTTTCAGTTTCCAAGCAGTCCCCATTGTCTGACCCAGTTGCCATGTCTCTTCATTGGCTGACCTTATTACCATGTCTCTGCCAGTTCATGAACTCTCTGACAATGGAACTGGAAGTGCAGAAATCACAGGCAATGAAAAACAGCCATGAAACACAACCATGAAGGATTTTGAACGGAAAATGATGAAGTCTCTCTTGGATCCAAACAATAACAGAACAGCCAAGAGCCAACATTATTTAAAGAAGGCCATACCATCAGCAAAGTGGAAAGGCTGGTGATTTGGAGAGAGAGAAGCTGAGAGCTAATAGTTCTCAAGGCAGAGATGTCAGTTATGTCAACAATCAATAACCACTCAGCTTTAAAGGCACACCACACAGGACAAAAATGTTCTTTTGAATATGGGAAAAAGAGAAGGAAGAAGACATAGGTTTAACCCAGTGGTTCCCAACATGGGGCCCACACCCCACAGGGGGACAATTTGATTTTTAATGGGGGCAATTGGAACCTTGTTTAAGCCAAGTTAATGGTGTTTTAGGCTTCCTCCACATGAGTAGGACTCACTTTTTGAATAGTAAGAATTGTATGTCACCGGAGGGGGGGGATCAGGATTTTAGAGGTGCTTAGGTGGGGCATGGCCATAAAAAGGTTGGGAACCACTGGTTGAAACCATCTCTCACTGACAGAAGGCAATCTAGTGTCTAATGTGATTTTAGTCTAATATGATTTAATGTGATTGCAATGAAAATTGTCACTGTGCTGTGTCACATTGAATATCTGAGAGACATCGGTCAAGAGTTTGAGCCTAGGAATGTAGTTAAGGTTTGCAAAGTTAGAGACTAGAGATTTACAGCTGAGTCTTGGTCCAGAGATCCTGATAGCAGGAAGGGAGTGAAGACACCAAGAAGACCAGAGAAAGCTGAAGTTGTTTAGGTGAGAGATGATTGCCCTATGGAGGGCTCAAAAAGTCAGGATTGGTGGCCATGCCTGCAACTGAAGTCATCCGTTTGACTTTTTTTGATTCTTCTGCAGAGGTGTTTAAGTATACTGATCATTCATCAGACCTACATCTCTGTATTAAATGATGGGGAACACAAGTAAATGGTCCAGGTGGCGCAGTGGTTAGAGTGCAGTACTGCAGCTAGTTCAGCTGACTGCTAGTTCAGCAGATCAGCAGATCAAATCTCACCGACTCAAGGTTGACTCAGCCTTCCATCCTTCTGAGGTGGGTAAAATGAGGACCCAGATTGTTGGGGGCAATATGCTAATGCTAATTCAATATGCTAATATGCAATATGATATATGCTAACTTTGTAAACCGCTTAGAGAGGGCTGTATAGCACTATGAAGCAGTATAGAAGTCTAAATAAATAAATGGGAATTATTGCTGCATGTATATTTCCTACTATTGTTCCAGCATGGCATAGATGAAGGCTGCTGCCCATTTTCCAACAATAGGTATGAGAATCCTCCAAATGCCAGGCAGCTTCTATTTGTTTTATTCACTCAAGCCTCCAGGAATCTGGTCAGTTATTTTTTTTTCCTCTTTAGCCAGCACTTCTCAAGTCTGATCTTGATTAATGAGAGTCTCTTCTGAAGTCCGAGTATTTTCCTTCGATAGATGCAGTTGTGCTGAGCAAGCACAGAATCCGTGAATAAAATAGACCTTCTGACTTAAGGCTTCTCACACTGCGTCTCTGTGGATTTTCCTCAAAAGAAAATCCTTCAGAGCCAAGTCACGTTGTTAGTCAAGTCAGACTGTAGAAGAATTTTGGTCCCTGCAGGGGACAAAGCATGTTCACACTGGCAGGAAAAGGATGATGCTCCTTGTACCAAGTGACACAATCGATGTGTTTCTGCCAACTGAGAGTGTAAGTTCTCTGTTAGCCACGGAGAGAGAACAAACTTGCAGTGACATTCAATGGGACGTGGGAAAAAAGTGATCTTCTCCTATGTGGTGAAATCATTGTAGACCCACTGAAATCAGGACAGGCCAACCATGTGAACAGGAGATCAAATGATACTTGACAGATGTTCTACCAAAGGCAGAATGCAAGTTCATAGCAATCAAACCAGACAATTACCTCACTGGCTTTTTATGATTTGCAATTTTATATATAGTAAAGGAGAGAAAATATAATCCCACCTCCTCCACTCTTCAGTTATTGTTCGACTCCATACAGAAAGGGACAAAATGTGGTCAAATCCATGGCATATATGTACAACAGCTCTTACCCCCAAAGGAGAGCTGGGGAGATAAATATTGTTATTAGTTGCGAAGTCGTATCTGACCCATTGCGACCCCATGGACAACATTTCTCCAGGCCTTCCTGTCCTCTACCATCCTCTGGAGTCCATTTAAGCTCACACCTACTGTTTCAGTGACTCCATCCAGCCACCTCATTCTCTGTCGACCCCTTCTTCTTTTGCCCTCAATCTTTCCAGCAGTAGGCTCTTCTCCAGTGAGTCCTTCCTTCTCATTAGGTGGCCAAAGGATTTGAGTTTCATCTTCAGGACCTGGCCTTTTAAAGAGCAGTCAGGGTTGATCTCCTCTAGGACTGACCGGTTTGTTCGCCTTGCAGTCCAAGGGACTCGCAGGAGTCTTCTCCAGCACCATAGTTCAAAGGCCTCAATTCTTTGGTGCTCAGCCTTCCTTATGGTCCAACTTTCACAGCCATACATTGCAACTGGGAGACAAATAGGAGTGCAAAAATTAGATCGAACAGGGGTCTTCAACCTTGGCTACTTTAAAACTTTTGTGGACTTCAACTACCAGGATTCCTCAGCCAACATGGCTGGCTGGGGATTCCTGGGAATTGAAGTCCACAAGTCTTAAAGTAGCCAAGGTTGGAGATCCCTGAGGTAGAACATGTCTCTGTTCATTTTTTTAATCCATTCTTCAGTCCTTCTGAAGGAACATTAAAAGAGCCTTAGAATTCTTTTTTCTCTTCCACTTTTAGTTAAAGAAGAAAGTTGCCCTGTCCTCTTTAAAGTGAGCCCATACCTCCACATCTCTTCTGAGTAGGGGTGGGGGAAAGCAGTAAAGTTAGCCTCTGATTATTTGGTTCAAAAAAAAAACCAACTATTTTTTTTCTCCTGTTGTAGCTGACTGACCTTGGCTCCATCATAGTCCATTTAAAATAAAGGCTTGCTTAATTAGCTCTTTTAAAAAAAAAGTTTTAATTTTTTTACAAACATATCAATGCGTGAGCAGTATGGCACCTGAGTGTCATACATTCTAATATGAATAAAACTAGTAGAATTAATCATAGTTATTACATTCAATCCACTTATATATTTCTATTAATAATACACATTTATATTAAGTTGAAGTCTATCATTATCCAATTATTCCTTGTCCTCTCATTATTGTTTTTATATTTTTATATACAAGTGTATACACTAGTATTCCCCCTTCTCTTATTTCTATCTCTTATTCTAACTTTTAATCACGTCACCCTTTACTAAAAAACATTTTCTTTCTATCCTGCCTAACTTCTAGTCATGTCTCCTACCTAAAAAAAGAAAAGGAAGTGAGAGTAAAAGACAAGCAAATCAGAACAAGAAGAAAAAGGAGAAGTCATCTATCCGTCATTTCTTTTTTTCATGCACCATGGAAGTGTTTGTCATCTCTGGCATTCTAATGTGGGTGTGGGTATGGTGTGGGTACTCAGTTTTTAAAACACAAGCAAATAATTTTAGGCAATGAACCTACCCAATTGCGATACTGGACAGCTCAGTATTCAGGAAGGGCCTTATTCTGTGTGGTTCCTAAGTTATAGGAAGTGTTCGGCTCTTTCTATTATGATAAGCATCTTGTTGTGGTCCGCCAGCAAGCTGCGGAACTGGCAGCAGAGTCGGACAGTGAGGCGGTTGGGGAGGACCATGGACCAGTCGTGGCGTCTGGGGAAGGCTCGGACAAGGGCTCTGCATCAGAGGTAGTGAAAGGGCCATCTGGGAGGTACGTGATGCCTCCGGAGCCTCCAGAGTCGGACCTCAGCGAGGCAGAGGAACAGGGGGAGCTTGTTCCCAGTACGCACATGCGCAGAGCTGCCAGAAGGCAAGAACAGCTAAAACAAAAGGGATGACTCGGGAGTAGAGCTGGGAGATGATTGGCCCCCTCCCATAAGACTTAAAAGAGGAGCAAAGGCACGTGGGCCTTTGCAGGAAGCAACGTTTGTTCATTCGGTTCAGCTTAAAGCCTGAAGCTCTGTTTGATTCTGGACTCCGTGTGGCTTTGCCAATTGGGTCTTTGGCAGCGTGTCAAGGGAGATAAAGGTGGGTGATTATCCCGAAGGACTCTTTACAATTGGGACTCATCTGTGAATGAACAGAATTCACAGCTGTGGCAATAAAGGAGGTTTTTGGGACTCCTCCTGTGTTTTAATTACTCAGGAAGCCTAGGTCAGAACAGTCATCTCTCTTTTATCAAGTTCTAACTGTTGTAGTGACTGATTTGCATTTTGATTTTCACTATTACTTTTTTGCTGTGTTTCATACTTGATATATTTTACTGTTATGAACTACTCTGAACAGTGGAATAAACAGAAGGATGGCATCTCAATTTAATAATTGATATCCAGAAATCCAGATGGCCCCAATTCTGCTGGCCTTTCATAAAGCACCAAATATACTGATGGATTGGTTTATGATTGCTCAATTGTTTTGTTGATTGTAGGACAGAATGGTCTTTTTGGACCTCAGGCACATGATCTACTGGTCAACTGTGGATTAAATTTCATCTTAATTGATTTGCTCTGTTGTTTTCTAGTTTCAATTTCTCATTCGCTATCCAGAGTGACAAAACTGAAATGGGAAGCCAGATAAATTGTTTAAACAGGCAAATGAAAATAAATAAATTAATAGAAATAACTTGAATTATTTCTAATCCAAATAATTGGGACCCTGGATTTAGTAGCCTAATGAGGATAAACCTCACTCCCCAGATTTTTTTAAAAAATAGCATTAATATGATTTCATTTATTTCAAAACTTGTAAGCTAGCAACATTGGAAGACTGAGACGCACCCTGCACCTAATTTTTGCCTTAGCACAATGTCTAAACCAGGGGTGTCAAGCTCACATCGTCACGGTGGCGTCATGTGACGTATCACGACTTTTTTCCCATTCGCTAAACTGGCCATGGGCATGGCCAGCACGTGACACATTCAGACCACGGGCCACGAGTTTGACACACCTCGTCTAAATTTTGCGCTGTGAAGTGGTAGTTCTTGCAAACATTCAAACATGGGGATCAATCAAAACTTTGGATGCTCTACTATATTTATTACAGTTTGAGCTCCCCTGTTCTGCAAGCAAATTACACACTAGATCCAGAGGCATACTAGGGAGGCAAGGAAGGGGTCAAGGGAGGTCGCATAATTGTGCGTATGACACAAATTGTGCCATTTACATCAATTGTGCATGAATTATGCAGATTACATAATTACATAATTCACATCTATTTTGGCATCACATTCAGATCACATTTATGAAATGGTGCCCTGTTGCAGCTGACACCCCTGTAGCTCATATCAGATACTTGTCATGATTTCTATCCTATCAGTTTATGGTCTTCTTGAATTTATATTACCTTAGAAAATGTTAGGGAAAAAGTTGCTAATAGAGAAATGACATAGAACTATACATGGCCTTCCCTTTTCCCTCCCTCCCTGACATTACATTCTGGATAGGATAGGATAGGATAGGATAGGATAGGATAGGATAGGATAGGATAGGATAGGATAGGATAGGATAGGATAGGATAGGATAGGACAGGACAGGACAGGACAGGACAGGACAGGACAGGACTGGACTGGACTAGACTAGACTAGACTAGACTAGACTAGAATAGACTAGACTAGACTAGACTAGACTAGACTAGAATAGAATAGAATAGAATAGAATAGAATAGAATAGAATAGAATAGAATAGAATAGAATAGAATA
>WNWU01000033.1:12557407-12612188 GCA_012654045.1 Ptyas mucosa | reverse complement strand
GAGAAGAGAAGAGAAGAGAAGAGAAGAGAAGAGAAGAGAAGAGAAGAAAATTCTTTATTGGCCAAGTGTGATTGGACACACAAGGAATTTGTCTTTTGTGCATATGCTCTCAGTGTACATAAAAAGAAAAGATACATTCATCAAGAATCATAAGGTACAACACTTACAACACTTAATGATAGTCATAGGGAACAAATAAGCAATCAAATCATGCTAGGAGACAATCAATATAAATCGTAAGGATACAAGCAACAAAGTTACAATCATACAGTCATAAGTGGGAGGAGATAGGTGATAGGAAGGATGAGA
This sequence comes from Ptyas mucosa, assembly GCA_012654045.1. Classification (NCBI taxonomy): domain Eukaryota; kingdom Metazoa; phylum Chordata; class Lepidosauria; order Squamata; family Colubridae; genus Ptyas; species Ptyas mucosa. The sequence goes on along the minus strand of WNWU01000033.1, from coordinate 12,611,879 downwards.
AGTTTAATAGTAATGCAGACTTAGTGAATAGTTTGACAGTGTTGAGGGAATTATTTGTTTAGCAGGGTGATGGCGTTCAGGGAAAAAACTGTTCTTGTGTCTAGTTGTTCTGGAATGCAGTGCTCTATAGCGTCGTTTTGAGGGTAGGAGTTGAAACAGTTTATGTCCAGGATGTGAGAGGTCTGTAAATATTTTCACAGCCCTCTTTTTGACTCGTGTAGTATACAGGTCTGCAATGGAAGGCAGGTTAGTAGCAATAGTTTTTTCTGCAGTTCTAATTATCCTCTGAAGCCTGTGCCTGTCTTGTTGGGTTGCAGAACCAAACCATACAGTTATAGAGGTGCAGATGACAGACTCAATAATTCCTCTGTAGAACTATATCAGCAGCTCCTTGGACAATTTGAGCTTTCTGAGTTGGTGCAGAAAGAACATTCTTTGTTGTGCTTTTTTTAATGATGTTTTTGATGTTAGGTGTCCATTTTAGGTCTTGAGATCTGATAGAACCTAGAAAGTTGAAGGTCTCTACTACTGATACTGTGTTGTCTAGTATTGTAAGAGGTGGTAATATTTGAGGTTTCTCCTAAAGTCTACCACCAGCAGCAGATTGTAGAGAGAGACTTAAGAATTTATTTTGTGTCCCATCTTTGCCCAACACTCTTTGCTAAACTGAAGTGATTTCTTTCTGCCTTTATTTCCAGTCCCGCATACACAAAGTAAATGCTCATTAACTTTCTTCTGGTAGGATGTAGGTAAGACGTATTTCCTGTCTATCTTTCCGTAGGAAACAGGCAGGGGGCATTTTCTGTTAATAAATCTCATTTCTGTGATAATTTTAAAACTTGTTTTGCTATTCATTGCGCAGATTAGATTCCCGTGCTCAAGAATGGCTCACATGTACACATTTTAGACATCAACAAGCAGGTTTTATTTAAGGAATCTGAGGAATTCTACAGGACATTATTTATTCATCAGATCTACGAACATTATGAGAGGAACACATTTGTATCTTGAAATAACATAATTTTGAATGTGCTGCATCTTTGCTTATCATTAACTGTAAAAAAACATTCTTTTCCCAGGTTGCCTTTGAGAGGGTGAAAGCAAATGCATTTAGAGTTCTCCGTTTCTGTTGTATGATGCAACGTTATTGTGTCTGTGTGTTTGCGTAATAAATTCAGATTATAATATGCTCCTGCAATAGGGCAATACATTCATTTGCCTATAAAGTGCTTTGAAAACCTAGAGGGCTATATAAATAAGTAATATAAAAATAGTTATGAACTGTTAAAAAATAATTTCGTAGGAAACATAAAAGCACACACCTCCAGCAGGAGTAACAATTCTTATATTTCTTCTCCCACTTTAAAGCTGTACTTGTGGGTTAATTGGAAGAGTTCTAAGTGTAAAACAGAAACGCATAATCCCCAAATATGAGCAACCCCCCCACATAATATTTAATATATCCAGAGGAAAGTTATTAGGATGTTTATAAGGGCTGCAAAGCTAAACAGTAACTTCAAATAGTTGTTTATATTAATAACTGTGAAATAATAAAGGGAATAGAATAGAATAGAATAGAATAGAATAGAATAGAATAGAATAGAATAGAATAGAATAGAATAGAATAGAATAGCAATAGCAATAGCAATAGCAATAGCACTTAGATTTATATACTGCTTTACAGTTCTTTACAGCCCTCTCTAAGTTTACAGAGTCAGTATATTGCCCCCAACAATCTGGGTCCTCATTTTACCCACCTCGGAAGGATGGAAGGCTGAGTCAACCTTGAGCCTGGTGAGATTCGATCTGCCAAAATGCAGTTAGCCAGCAGTCAGCAGAAGTAGCCTGTAGTACTGCATTCTGACCACTGCGCCACCAAGTCTCACATAGAATAGAATAGAATAGAATAGAATAGAATAGAATAGAATAGAATAGAATAGAATAGAATAGAATAGAATAGAATAGAATAATAACAGATTTGGAAGTGACCTTGGAGGTCTTCTAGTCCAACCCCCTGCTCAGGCAGGAAACCTTATGCAAATTCAGACAAATGGTTGTCCAATATCTTTTAAAAAACATCCAGTGTTAGGGAATTCATAGAATCAAGAGTTTCCACTGATTAATTGTTCTAACTGTCAGAAAAATTCTCCTTAGATTAGGTTGCTTCTCTCCTTGATCATTTTCTATCCACTCCTTCTTGTTCGGCTTTCAGGTGCTTAGGAGAACAGTTTGACTCCTTTCTTCTTTGTGGCAGCCCCTCAAATACTGGAATACTGCTATCGTATCACCCCTAGTCCTTCTTTTTTGTAGACCGATCACACCCAGTTCCTGCAACTGTTCTTCATATGTTTTAGCCTTCAGTCCCCTAATCATCTTTATTGGATTTTGATTACCCGCCAGTACTTTCAATATTCAAAATTATGTCATTTTGTCCTGTAAAGCAAATTTGTGCTTGAGGAGCAACTGCAATTTCTCTAGAAAAGAGTGACAAATAATGGAAAGTCTTGTCATGAAATCATAGGTCCACACAACAGGACGCTTTGTAGAAATTCAGGCTAATGACAAGTTTGGCTGAACTTCAGATTAACAGAGTTGGAAGGGACCTTATAGGTCATCTAGGCCAATCCCACTCCTAAGCAGGAGACCCTAGACCATTTCTGACTAAGGGCAGTCCAATCTTTTCTTGAAAGCCTCCAGTGATGAAGCTCCCACAACTTCTGAAGGCAAGCTGTTCCATTGGTTGATTGTTCTCACTGTCAGAAAGTTCCTCCTTATTTCCAGGTTAAATCTCTCCTTGTTCAGTTTCCATCCATTATTCCTTGACTGGCCTCAGGTACTTTGGAAAAAGCACTTCCAAGGCACTTCCAAGGCAGTTATCTCCTCCTCCTCCTCCTCCTCCTCCTCCTCCTCCTCCCCCCCCCCTCCCCCCCCCCCCCCCCCTCCCCCTCCCCCTCCTCCCCCCCTCCTCCTCCTTTCTGATACTGGTAAATGGATATGAATCTTAAAATAACATAGGAATAAATCTAAAAAAGATCAACCGTTAAACCTAGGTTGTGAGGAAAAGTGTCTTTAAGAATTTTTAAAGATGTGATCTCAATTTCACCAAGAATGCATTTCAGAGATCAAGGAATCTCTGAGCTCACCAGATAAGTTCACAAAATTTTCCCCAATAGTCCCATTGAGTGAAAAAGGGAATCATGTATAAATCATCATTGATTCAATAATCTGGGCCCAGACTTCTTTCTATCTCATTGGGTTGGTAGCCAGAGCAATATTTTGAGTATACAGGTAGTCCTTGCTTAATGAACAGTCACTTTACAACGGTTCAAAGTTGCGACAGTCACAGAACACAGGTAGTCCTTGACTTATAACTGTTCGTTTAGTGACTGTTCAAAGTTACAACAGCACAAAATGTGACTTATAACCGTTTTTCACAGTTAGAACGTTTGGAGCATCTTCATAGTCATGTGATTCAAATTCGGATGCTTGGCCACTGGTTCATATTTATGACAGTTGCTGTATCCCAAGGTCATGTGATCACATTTGCGACCTTCTGAAAAGCCAAGTCAATGGGGAAACCAGATTCACTTAACAACCGGGTTACTAATTTATCAACTGCAGTGACTCGCTTAACAACTGTGGCAAGAAAGCTCATAAAATGGGGCAAAACTCACTTAACAAATGTCTCACTTAACAATGGAAATTTGGGTACATTGAGGACAACCTGTATGTGTTTATAGCCTGTAAAGCAACTCCCAGCTGTCGTAAACGATTGTGTTACCTCCCCTGTGATTAACAAGACTGCATATCAGGTGGGCCAGTTTTACAACCTGTTGCAACATTCCACAACTTATGTGACTGCAATGTTTTTTGCTGGTTTCTGGCAAAAATACCCTATTCCACGGGGGTCAAACTCAATCTTATCACGTGACGTCACGTGATGTATTGCAACATTTTTTTGCTTTTGTGGAGCTGGGGTGGGCATGGCCTGTGTGTGATGCATCCGGCCCGCGGGCTGCAGTTTGACACCCCTGCCCTATTCTATTGAATGGGTTTGTTTAATGACTATGGTATTTGCTTAACGACCTCCGTTAAAAAAGCCATAAATTTATTTCCAATCACGTTGGTACCTTGGCCTATGACCATAATAACATACAACCTTCGTGCTCACTTATCATCATAAATCAAAGACTATTTTTATTCTTCAGAGACTAGTCTGGTACCTGAATTCTATACTAATTAAAGTTTATCTAGCAAATGATTGCATTTTCTTCCAAAAAAATCAAGTCTAGAAGTTATCAGACTTGTTCCTGCTTCACGAGAAAACACAGAAAAACCCCAAGAATGCGTGTCTGCTTTTTTGGGGAGAACACAAACTAATCCAGATCTGGAAGGCCTATGATTTTAATAGATGAGCTCCTCTATCTTGATTGAATTCCACTTCAGCAATTTATTGTCCTTTTTCCAGCTCATCACCAAATATGGGACTGCTGTCATGGGAACCACCCCATTATGGGAGATTTTACCCACATCTCTAATGCTTTATAATATATGTATAAAGACAGAAGGGAGTCCTAAGAGACACCCTGTAATGACTTCTGTTTCGAGGAGCAACTGTTTCCAAGCAACACCATCTGAAATCTACCTGGAGATAGAGTTGAATTGCTGCAAATAGTGCTTCTTATTCCTAAATATTCTAGGTAGATGGATTGAATGCCATTAAGAGGTTGAGGAAAGCTAATACAGTTGCTGCCTCTGCTGATCCCCAAACAAAGATCATCCTTCAGGCCTAATGTAACAAACTCAACCCCTGAAGCCAGTTTTAAGCAGATCAAAATGTTTACTTCCTCTGTGACTGCCAACGCTTGGGATTGTAATCGCGTCGTCTATGTAAAATAAGTGACTGACCCATAATTTTCTATTTTCACTTAGATTCGAAATAGGTTTCTTAGGAAGAGGCATTCTTGAACACAGAGGCATTCTACTATTCTACAGAACTGTTTATTAACCGAGATAGCTCAAATAACTTCATGGTTAGAGTTTACAAACCAGGCTCAGGAAACATCAAGAGGACAAGGCGTGAAACCTGGGGTGGGCTGCTGGGGTTTCACAGGGGTTTGGGAGAACCTCTAGCTAAGATTCTGTGCAGTTCAGAGAACTCCCAAATCCCACTCCTGGCTGGCCCCACGCTCCTCTCCCCTCCCCTCCCAGAAGTCCCCACGCGACCCGTTTTGGATGCAGGTAAGTGCATGGCACGTGCAAAGGCTCAGGAGGGCAAAAAATGGGCCTACCAGAAGTTCCGGAAGGCCGTTTCCAGCTTCCACAGGGCCTCTGGAGCCTGTTTTCGCCCTCCTGGAGGCTCGAGGAAAGCCTCCAGAGCCTGGGGAGGGCAAAAACACGCCCCGCCCCCATTGTGGTGCAGGAGGCTGACTAGGGCACGCCCACCATGGCCATGCCCACCCAGAAACCGGGCAGAGAACCCCTTGCTAAAAAAATTTAAGCCCAACCCTGGGTGGAACACATCTCTCCCAATGACCTGTCCATATTTTTGGGTGTCAAAACTTAAATTCGTCCATTGATGTGCAGTCATTAAGTGCTCTCGTGAGTCTTGCTTATCCTGTTTTCTGTTTCTGTAATAATTAAGGATAATCTGAAGAGGTTAAGAGATGAAGATGCTGTGGATTGTTGAAAGGCTAAAATCTTAGACTTGGTTGTATTCCAGATGACTTCCCATGCAGACATTATGGTCTCTTATTTATCACAGAGAATTATTACCTCAATAATTTAATATAAGAAGGAACATTTCAGGCAAACCAAGGTTTAATAAAGCAGAAATACAAATAAAAGCATCAAGATTAATACCCATGAGGTAGCAAATGAATCAAGTGTGTACAATAAAAAGCATGCTACTGAATCCCAGGGACATATAAAAAAAATATTGGGAGAAGCCAAGTAGCTACAACCTTTTAATATAGCTTACTCATATATACCACATGTACCAAAAGTTATTCCTGTCTTGTGTTGCTAGCCTAAACTGTATAAATAATTTGCTGCATTTTAAGTAACATTAAATCTACTTTCCCCCCCAATCTTATGCAAAATGATTTTTGCTAACTTTATTATTCTTCCTACCACCTTATTTGCAGTCTCTAGCACACACTGGCCAGCTGGTTGGTCTTTTCTGGCTGTTTTCTATGACAATGAAGGGTACAAGATTATCTCATCTGGTAGGTGTTTAATCATGTGGAGACTTTTTTGGTAGAAAGTACCATTTTTTCTGCCACAAGATAAGGTAGCACTTGGTTGATCATAGCTGAAAATTGGGCCTTATGGGTACAGGTAGTCCTTGATTTAGTTCTAACGTTGAAAGTTAGAACAGAACTGAAAAAAGTGACCTATGACTGATTTTCACACTTACGACCATTGCAACATTCCCATGGTCACATGATCAAAATCCAGAAGCTTGGCAACTGACTCATTTTTACGACCGTTGCAGTGTCCCAAGGTCATGCAATCACCTTTGGCGACCTTTTGACAAGCAAAGTTAACGGGGCAAGCCAGATTCACTTAACAACCGTGTTATTAACTTAACACCTGCAGGGATTCACTTAAGAAAGGTTGTAAAATGGGGCAAATATCACTTAACTGTCTCATCTAGCAACAGAATTTTTAGGTCAACTGTGGTCCTATGTTGAGGACTACCTGTCGTTGAATAGCTGAACATCAGGATATCCCAGAGCTGGAGATTAAAGTGGAAAACTGGAGAAAAAAAATGTCCTCCCTATTGTTGGCAACAAAGCTTTGATGAATCTATGGAGTCCCTCCAAAGATTATCTTGATTAGATGGCACTTTATATCATCTTCTCTAATAGCTGGTTTTCTAGAACAGTGGTTTTCAATCTTTTCTTCACCATGCCCCCCCCCCACTTTAAACATCTTTTATGGCCATGGATTATGGCCACTGACCACTGAGTCTTAACTCAAGATTTAAATCATAACATTTTGTCAAGCCTTTGCAAACCCCTCTGTGAAGACATCAGGGCCCTCCAGGGTTCCACAGACTACATTGCTGAGAATGACTGCTCTAGAAGAATCTATTTGTCCAACAGGAACATTTGAGGGTGAGGGGACTGCAAAAACATGATTGAAGGCCTGTACTCCCTATTTTATGCATGGTCACAGATGCCGCCTTGATAGCCCCTGCTGTCCAGATTGATTTTCAAAATTGCTGTCCAATTTTCCTACCTATTGAAATCAGGGCATATTCTACTAGGGTTGTCCTGTGACAGAATTTGTGAACTGGAGACCAAGAGTTTAGAAGAGAAGGAAATGCTTATTGTTGGAAAAAGGAGAAGGGATATATTTTATCTTGATTCAAGTACAGGTAAAAAGATAGAGGTTCCTCTCACACATATATGCTAGTCGTTCCCAATTCTAGGAAGCAGTGGTCATCTCTGTTTCTAAGCCAAAGAGCCAGTGCTGTCTGAAGACGTCTCCATGGTCATGTGGCCAGCATGACTAAACGCCAAAGGCGCATGGAATGCTGTTACCTTCCCACCAAAGGTGGTCTTTATTTTTCTACTTGCATTTTTTACATGCTTTCGAACTGCTAGGTTGGCAGAAGCTGGGACAAGTAATGGGAGCTCACCCCGTTACACGGCACTAGGGATTCGAACTGCTGAACTGCTGACCTTTCGATCGACAAGCTCAGCATCTTAGCCACTGAGCCACCGCATCCCTCTCCAAGTACAGGTAGTCCCGTCTTAATGCTTGCCCTTTTTAGGAAATATTCATAGGTACAACAGTACAATGACTAAGTAACTTTGTGGCCAATCATCATTTTTCCAATCTTTACAGGTTGGTAATGCAAAGGAAAGTTGAAGTAAGATCGTAAGCAAAGCTTTGGTTTCACTTAGCACTTGCTTCACTTAACGGCCAAGTTGCTGATCCCAACTGTGGTCGCTAAACATACTTGTCATGATGTCTCCTGAAAGAGAAATTGCACGTACATGACATTTCAAGGAAGGAGGTGTTCTTCACACTCTTTTTTTATTTATTTTTATTTTTATTTATTTGATTTTTATGCCGCCCTTCTCCAGTAGGACTCAGGGTAGTGAACAGCCGAGATAAAACATAACATATAAAATTTAAAAACAATTTAAAAGACATTAAATAATTTTGGCCCAACAATTTAAACAACCCAATTAAAACCAATTTCAATTAAAACTGAGAGGATGGGATCAAGCCAGCCCAGCTAGATGGAATAAATGCGTTTTCAGGGCCCGACGAAAAGTCCGGAGGTCTGGTATTGTGCGTATCTCTGGGGGTAGGCCGTTTCAGAGGGCAGGTGCTGCCACAGAGAAGACTCTCCCCCTGGGGGTCGCTAGCTGACATTGTCTGGCTGACGGCACCCTGAGGAGGCCCTCTCTGTGCGAGAAGGCCCTCGTTTGAACTGCCACCAATGATAATTGCACATATTCCAATTAATTCTAGAACTGGGAATGAGGAATGGCTTTGAATAAAGCTGGATATTATATTTTACTTCTAGCACCTACCTGGCAATAAGACATTCAAAATCACAAGACGAGAAAGAACGTCTTTTTATTTATTCTGACTTTTTAACATGACTTTTCCCCTCCCTCCTTTCTTTGTATCACTTAGATTGATGAAAAGTTCAGGGACCTCAAAAGCTTGCATGCTCTTTTCTTGATTGGTTATAGTACAGTATAGGATTTCTTCAGATGTGCCAGTTTGCTAAAACACTTTATGGATTCAGCACAGCTATTTTTGTTTTCTGATGGGCTGGGGTTTTTTTTTTTGAAGGTGGAATATTAAACCGTATTTTATCCTCCCTGGAAATGGAGTGCTACCTTCTCCATCCAAAGAAGGACAGTTGGATGCATTGATTTCATTTTAATTTAGTTGGTGTACAACACTCTGTTATACTGCAGGTGGGAAAAAATGCATTTTCCCCCCTCTTTGAAACCAGCAGCTGACAGTATCCTTAAAGAAATTATTCTGAAATGCCTTGAGCAAGACAAATGGAAATTGGACAGACATAAGTATCCTTGCAAGTTGTGCCTTTGAGTCAGTTCTTCATTCCTGGTGATTGCCTGGACTAGCCACTGAAGTTGGCAAGGTTTCCAGAAGTGGTTTGCCATTTTGACTTCTGGGGAAGAAATGGTAGACTGAAGATGCCTCTGTGAAAAAGGGAGTTGATGACCATGGGTGGAATGAAGAGCCAGAGAGTGCACCAACACTTTGATAATTCCTCTCTCGATAAGGAGAGGAGTTGAGATTGCCCACAAGTGCTCCAGACAACGGTTCTTTGCAAGTAGATGGCAAGAGACTGTTCTTCAGTGGACTTAGAGCTTTTGGAGATGAGGGAATAGCCATCTTGCTCAAACCACAGTTGGTGCCTTTGAAAGAACATTAAGGGTGCATACTTCCTTTTCTAATCACATTGGGAAATTGCTTGTTATCTGCTTTTAAGCCATTAAGAAGTTTTGGATTTGGATAAGAAGTTTTATAGCACTGGGGTAATTTCCTTCAATCCTTAGTGAAAGACGTTTTGGCTACAAGTTTAAGAACTTTTTTTTTCTTTTTGAATAAACAGCAAAAGGGTGATTAAAACTTTGATTTTAGAAAGTTAGACTGGACTAAGGGTCCAAATACATTTGAAATAAGATTTTGGAATTAACTATAAAGAATCATTCCTAGGAGAAAAGGCTTTTGCTTTGATTTAAAAAAAAATAAAAATAATAAGACTTTAAAAATTGGACACTAAATGAAACTAGAGAGAATTAAATATTATAATTAAAGAAGAAGAATATCCAAACTTGACTCACAATGACAGAATGAAGTAAATTATTTTAATAATGGGCATATACTGAAGCATAGTTTTGAACAATGAATCCATAAATTAATTTTAATAGTGTCTTCAAGATTTTAAATATGTTTTATAAGTGAAGGTTATTAAGGAAGAGGAACAAGTTTTACCTGAAAGATTCAGACTAATCTGAAAGTGGATTTAAAAGTTTCAAGCTACAAGAATAATGTGAAACATGCTATTACTCTGCACATACTAAATAAATCTTCTGATATTTTAATAATTAAAAGGGATGTACAAATAATAAACCAAAATACTTGGGTAATTTTCCTATATTGAATTTACCAAAGAGACTTGTTTTGAAGATTTTTTTCAGAAGGAACAAAGAAAAAATGGAAAAGAAATCAAATTCTAGGACATTATTTGAAGAGACTACACATCAAGATTGTTAAAAGTAAAGTTGGTCTATTTGATCACAGTTAAATATGCTATCTCTGTTAACCCTTAAAGGACTTTAGCTGATATCAGGATTAAAATAATTAGGTTTTGTGGATTTGTTTATAGGTAAACAAATATGGGAGGAAGGGATCATTTGTGGCATTTTAGGAGAATGTGATAAGTTATTAAAATTGTTTATATTTGTTCTGTTTAAGTGGGAAGTTAGTGCTATATATTCTTCTTTCCTTTTTCTTTACTATGTTCTTATTTTTTCTCTTTCCCACTTGTTTTTCCCCTTTGCTCTTCCTTTTCTGCACGTTCCACCTTTTCTTTTTATTCTGTTATTATTTTTAGTTTGCATTAGGTTTTATTATGTAATTGCACTGTTTAATCAAATTTCTTTTTTTAAAAAAGGAGTTTGCCATTTTCTTCTTCCTAGGGCTGAGAGAAAGTGATTGGCCCAAAGTCACCTAGCTGACTTTGTGCCTAAGGCAGGAGTAGAATTCATGGTCTCCCAGTTGTTTAACTTCTACACCCAACCAGGTCTCACTGTTTGTAAAAAAAACCCTTTATTATAATACTTTCATGCTCAGATTATCTGAAATGAAAATAATGATTGTGTTGAATTGATGAAAAGGTCAGGTCTTATTGGTTTGGAAACCGATTTTCCTTTATGCAATAAAGAAAATGCATGCCTGTACATTTTGCACACCCTATGCTCTATCACTTCCATAGTGCTTTCACAACTTAATTCAGTACAATCTACAATTGTAAAATAGCAATAGCTCCAGCAATAGCACTTAGACATGTACTGCTTCATAGAGCTTTACAGCATTCTCTGTTAGAAATGTCAGCAATCCCAACAATCTGGGTCCTCATTTTACCAACCTTGGAAGGATGGAAGGCTGAGTCAACCTTGAATTGGTCAGGATCAAACTCCATGCTGTGGGCAGAGTTTGCCTGCAATGCTGCATTCTAACCACTGCACCACCATGGTTCACAATTCAGTATAGTATTTCAGTATTATGTACCCTCAGGGGGCCCCAAATCCATAAAAGCTGTAATGCTGATCATTCATATTAACCACATGTGATGGATTTTCAAGATGGTATCCTTAAATGTGCTCCATTAATGATATTTTATGGAAAATGTTAATTCAAAATTGCAAATATTGCGTAAAAGAAAGGAAAATAAAATAGAAAATAATAGAAAATAGGACACACACAGAGAATAGAAAAGAAATAATCTTCCATCTTGAGGCTGATAATCTGAAATTAATTTTCCAGTTCGCTGGAACTGGAATTATTGATTATATGGATTATTGAACTGGAGGCTGAATTAGAGTATTAATCAATGTAACTGTCTTCTGGCTTTTCCTAAATCTTGTTTTAAGCTCTCACAAATTTGAGTATATTTATTAAATAACTGAATTAACAACACCACCACCAGCATTTGTAGCCCAGATAGGTACTGGGAAAAGGCAGTGTGCATTTATAACAGCTTTAGGAGGAAATTTCTAGTCTATACTTATTGTCTTTTACTCATCCCCTTCATAGAAAAAGAAATGATTTCAATCAGCCAATTGTTAAAGGAGAGATTAAAGGGACTGTCTCCATTTTCATCCATTTATACTATGATAATTTATACTCCTGCGCGAGCTGCACTGGCTTCCGGTGGTCTTCCGGGTGCGCTTCAAGGTGTTGGTGATCACCTTTAAAGCGCTCCATGGCATAGGGCCTAGTTATCTCCGAGACCGCCTGCTGTCACCGATGACCTCCCATCGACCCGTGCGCTCCCACAGAGAGGGCCTCCTCAGGGTGCCATCAGCCAAACAATGTAGGCTGGTGACTCCCAGGGGGAGAGCCTTCTCTGTGGGGGCACCCACCCTCTGGAACCAGTTGCCCCCGGAGATTAGGAGAATTCATGACCTCAGTGCCTTCCGCCGTGCCCTAAAAACACATTTTTTCCAACAAGCCGGGCTGGCTTAAGAAGAAATTTTAAATATTTTTAATATTTTAATTGGTCTGTGAGTTTTAAATTTTGTAGCCAAATTATATATATATTTTAAATGTCTTAATATTTATATTTTATGTTTTTTATGTCTGGCTGTACACCGCCCTGAGTCCTCAGGGAGAAGGGCGGTATATAAATTGGAAATAAAATAAAAAATAAAAATAAATGATGATTATAGAATGATAGATGCTGAGTTGACTGTAAGATGGGGACCCATTTATAGATATGCAGAATGAATGAATGAATGAATGAATGAATGAATGATCTACTTTCTTCCTTTGGTAATGTGAAATCCAAGTGGACTGGTGGAAGAGGGGTTCCTTCTCCTCACTCGGTTATGTGAAGTTGAAATTCTTAGGTTTGAGGGGTCCTTGGTGCTCTCTGAGTTTGCTTGTTTTCTTGCAGACGTTTCATTGTTAAGTTTGTTTGTTTGTTTGTTTATGCAAATAATTGGTGGCAAACATACCAATATAGGTTTCTCCCCTCTTCTTTCCCCACAACAACAATCTTGTGAGGTGGGTTGGGCTGAGAGAGAGTGACTGGCCTAAAGTCACCCATCTGGCTTTCATGGCTAAAGTGGGACATGAACTCATGGTCTCCTGCTTTCTTCCTTGGTGTTTTAACCATTGGACCAAGCTGACTCTCATTGAATGAAATTGTTGGTTCCCAGTGTTTTAAATTCATCACTGATTTATAATCAGATATATATTTTTACATATATTCTGAGATTAATTTACATATGTTCTGAGATTAATTTAAAAAGCCAATGCAATCCTAAATTGCATTAACAGAGGGATACAATCAAGATACCTGATTGTACTAATACCACTCTATAAAGCCTTAGTAAGACCACACCTAGAGTACTGCATCCAGTTTTGGTCACCGCACTATAAAAAAGATGTTGAGACTCTAGAAAGAGTTCAGAGAAGACCAACCAAGCTGATTAGGGGACTGGAAGCTAAAACATATGATGAACGGTTGCAGGAACTGGGCAGGGCTAGTCTAGTGAAGAGAAGGACCAGGGGAGACACGATAGCAGTCTTCCATTATTTGAGGGGCTGCCACAGAGAGGAAGGGGTCAAGCTAATTTTCAAGGCACCTGACGGCCAGACAAGGAATAATGGATGGAAGCTGAACAAGGAGAGATTCAATCTGGAAATAAGGAGAAATTTTTTGACAGTGAGAGCAATCAACCAATGGACCAGCTTGCCTTCAGAAGTTGTGGGAGCTTCATCACTGGAAGCTTTCAAAAAGAGACTGAATTGCCATCTATCAGAAATGAGGTAGGGTCTCCTGCTCGGGCAGGGGGTTGGATTAGATGACCTACAAGGTCCCTTCCAACTCTGTTAATCTGTATCTGTATCTAAAACTATACTCCCCCTGCAAACCCAGCCCACTGAGAAATGGGTAGAAATAATGGCGAGGAAAGGAATAGCCTGAGAATTTAGGTGAAGAGACTGGAACGGAATCCCTGAGAAGATGGGCTATTGGGCCACTTGCAATTTTTTTTAGCAAGAGCACCTTTTGTAATTTGCCCCTCTTATATTTTTTTGTTCTGATAATTGCAAATACTATTGGAGAAGGGCTGCGATTTCTTGTCTGTGTTCTGGCCCAGATAGCAAATTTGGAGAGCCCAGTTTAGTTTGATCCAGCAGGATTTGCATAGCCAGCTGTTTTTGAAACTGCTTTCCGATAAAAATGGTTCACGTTTGTGCTCAGTGGCTGCAGATTGTCTTAATGAATTTCATTACTGCACCAGGTTGACTTTTTGTAAACTGTTTTCTGTACTGAATCTCATACCATATTCTTTAATAATAAGAATATGAGATTTCCTCTCTGCTTTTCCCAGACAATGCAGAATTCAAATAGGTTCCAGATATTTCAGTCTTTCCTTGTTCCAGCCCCTAAACCTTTGAGGTTGGCTAATTATGCCATTTTTAAAATATTTTTTGCAACCGCTAACATTTTTAAAAAATTAACTATGTTACCTAGTTTGGGTAATGAAATGTCTGCAAGAAAACAACAAAGCTCAGAGAACACCAAGGACCACCCCCCCTCCCCCCCTCCCTCCCTCCCTCCGTCTCATTCTCTGTCTCCCTCTCTCTTAATACAGACACTTTGTGGGCTACATTAGATGCCCTGTAAGAATTGGCTTTAAAGGTTCCTCAAGACTGCTTATTATATTTAATAATTACTTTAACCCTTTTATGTCTTAAGTATGATATGAAAACTATGCATATTTCAAACATGATCACATCACAGATCTATATGGAGACTTCGTATTACTGGCAGTTTTATTCTCAAATGATAAATGAGAAGAAATAAATAACAAATGAGAATAAATGGCCAGGGTGGAACTGGCCATTTTTAAATCAGTCACCAGGCAACAGATAATGCCCACCTTGTCTTTTTAATAAATAAAACGACCTCAATAAAAGCCTGCAAACATTTGAATTTTCCAGGAATAACTTTAATGTGATCGCTCTGATTTGATCGCAGTAGGAAGAAGACAGATCCTCAAATGAACTAGAATTAGAATAAATTAATTAATTGAAAAGGAACCAAAAACAAACAAACGAAAAACCTCAAAGGTTAGGTTCAGTGGATACCGGGTCATTTTTTGCTGTCAATTTTTCTGTGTTTATACGTTTCTAACTGGAAGTGTGTCAGGCACAAAGAATCAGGACCATCTGTTAATTTGCAGCATACAACATTTATTCAAGCCTACACATAAGAATTTAGTCAACTAAGGCTCAGGACTAAATTGGCGCTACATAATGGTCAAAGGAATTCAATGGGGGGGGGGGGGGAGACTGTATTTGGATAGTTTGCGACAATGTAAGGACTCTAAGCTGATGACGTATTTAACTCCATTCCCGGCTCTGCCTGTTCTTCTCCTACAAGTGTTGACAGTGAACAAAAGTTATGAACTTCTGACCATCAAAAATTACCTTCTCAGGAAAAGAGTTGTCATTTCTATGAACACCATAATGTAAACCAGGAATGTTTTTTTTCCAAAAAAGACAATCCTTCAAATGTGCCTTGGATAGTACAGTGGTCTAAAGCCCTGTTATTAACATCAGCTGCCTGCAATTATTGCAGGTTCGAATCTCACCAAGGCTCAAGGTTGACTCAGCCTTCCATCCTTTCTAAGGCAGGTAAATTGAGGACCCAGTTTGTGGGGGCAATAAGCTGACTTTGTATAAATATACAAAAGTATGAAGGCTATTGCTTAGCGCATTGTAAGCCGCCCTGAGTCTCCGGAGAAGGGCAACATATAAATCAAATAATTTAAAAAAAATGCACATATACCGGCATCCACAACATATCCTAACCTAGCATGCATATATTCCAGACAGTGGATTACAGTTGATTTGAAGAGGACAAATATCATGTAATCCATAATATATTACTAGCTTCAATCCACTGAAATGCTCAATTATTCTTTTTTAATGCAAAAATCATGACCAGGTTCTTCTTTTAATTCGTTCAAAACATAAATGGTGCATCCATGAGCCGTGGTGGCGCAGTGGTTAGAATGCAGTATTGCAGGCTACTTATGGGGACCGCCGCAGTTCAGCACTTCGAGTCTCACCAGCTCAAGATTGACTCAGCCTTCCATCCTTTCAAGGTCCATAAAATGAGGAGCCAGATTGTTGGGGGCAATATGTTGACTCTGTAAACTGCTTAGAGAGGGCTGTAAAGCAGTGTCAGGCGGTATATAAATCTAAGTGCTATTGTTATTTTGAAGAGAAAACAGGTTTAGGTGAAACAAACCAAAAAAAAAAAAAAAAGGGAAGGCAAGCAATCCAAAGTATTGTAAAATTTATTGTTTTTAAGTATTGCAGCTTTTTAAGGATAGAATGACATATCATTGCCACTATTGGTTACTGTTACACAAGAAGCATTTTACAAGAGTTGTGGAAATTGGCATCAGAGTACATATTCATACAAAAACAGCTAAGTATAGATAAGTACTGCATTGCATGTGCTGTCTTTTGTTTACATAAGTTTTTTTTTTTTAAGTTGAACAAAAATTCAGGATACAGGACTGCATATAATAAACTTCAAAGCCAAAAGCAATGCAACTGGAAATTGAAGAAAATATTAAAATACAATGAAATGTGACTATAAGGCAGGCAAATCAGGACTTTTAACATAGTACTCCATGAGCTTCTATATTACAGCAAAATAATCTGAAAGCACAATTTATGGAAAAGTTTAGTTTTTCTTCCCCAATCTTTTTAGTTTGTGTATCGTATACGGGGGAAATTGTGTGCATGTATGTTTGCGTGTATAGTGTTGCACAGATCATACTAGAGAATACAGATTCTCATCTTGGCTAGAAATTTTATGCTACATATCTAGCTTTTTAAATCGATTCTGAAAGAAGGAAAGTTGTGGATTTTTTTCCCCATTAAAGGTATCATTTCATGCATGTTTTTCCCCAAGATTCAGCTGTAAGTAAAAAGATATTCTCAAGGGTGATATTTTTATTCTTTTCATCACTTATGACCAATTTTCACATCCTACCTTAATAAATCCAATTTCTAAATCTCAGATTTACAAATGTAGAAACTCTGAATCTTGTGTAATTTTAAGAACCTGCTCAAACCCGCCACTATTATTTCCAATCCATATTCTCCATCACAAGGGTTGTTTCCCACTGGATTTGGTCTTAATAATGCTTTTTGGCTTTCTTATGTACCAGGAAATATTGATCTTTTTTCTAAAATACAACCTGATCTGATCATTAAGCCTTTTAACAAATAAGCAGGTAGCTTACAGGTTGTTAAATATAAACGAAGCCTATTTTTTCGGCCATTCAACTTTGCTAATTTGACTTCTTTCTGAGCTGTCAGCCTCCATTCTATAGTCAAAAGCTAACATCTTACCTTTATCATTCTGGCTTGCTGGCCAAGAAGGAGCCAGATTTATATAGCTTAATGAGCCCCTCTCCCAAGAACCTGGCTTGGTTTTCAATTTAATGGGAAAGAAGATAATTTCATATTATTCTTCCATTTTTGATGAAAAAGTCTACTCTGTAAAGTTACGTACAAATGAATTCTTAATATAATTTCTCGACAGGAGTGAAAGAGTGTTGGGATCATATTTGCAGGGCTGAAAAAAATACAAAAGTTTAAAAAGCAAGGTTACCGGCTTATTAGTGCTGCGGACTTCATCACAAAATTATTTGCAACAGATGCGGAGATTAAAAAAAAAATGATTCGGGGACCCTTAAAGCAGGTGTGAAAAAAGGAAGCCCAATAGATAGGGACTCCATGTTCAAGTGAGTTCAGGTTTCTGAATTCCTATGGTCGCACTTTTATTAAGTGTGAGGGACCCAGCAGAATTCCTAGAGTTGATTCACGATTGGTCAAAAACCAAACAATTGCAGAATTACCTGGCATGGGAACACAATTATTTTTCGGTTATCGAATGTCTGCTTTCCATGTAGCAATGCTTGTCAGAAGAGGCAATGGCTTAACAACAACCAGTGAAGTTGCAGTTGTGTTATGTTAAAAAGCACACTCAGCTTCCCAGTTTTTTAAGTGAAAGGACAAATGGGGTAATAGATACTTTCATGGTTGAGGCCAAAATACCTTGAATGGGGAGAACAGGTCCACCTAAATAAACTAAATTTTTAGAGAGATCTCACTGAATAAGGATACACTGGGACCTTCTTAACCCAAGACTGATGTTGAAAACCCAAACGGGCAAGTCAATGGATGGATCTGCAACAATCATGGATATTAACAATGTGGTTGGTTGAGTCAACTAAATATTCCCATGGGAAGTACGGACAGAAGGAAAGGGACAGAAGAAGATAATTAGCAGCTCAGAAAAAAATAAGCAAAGTTGGACATTTCATTTTGTCCTGGTGTAATAAATCCTATCCATTTTCTTTGTTGGAAAAGATACCATCTTTTTTTTTTCTGAACCTGCTCTTTTCCAGTTAATAGAAGCTGACACAGAGAATTGGAATTAAGTATTTCCCACCCCCATACCACTTCATCCCAATGACAGAAAAGTCACTTCTTTTCTTCACTGCTATGTATCAAATCTTCTGATAAACGTAGAGAAGAGACAGGAACAAAGTTGGCAGCTGAGTTTTAGAATATCAGAAACACTTGTGCAAACCACTCTCTCCACTTCATGACGATTCCTATGATCAATTTCTTTCTCCTCCACTGCAGTGTTTCGCTTGGACAACCTCACAAAGCAAGTTTGCTTGCATCATATTATGGTGGGCCACTGCTGGCAAACTTAGGCTCTGGGCAACCTGTCATGCCCCCCCCCATGCCATTGCACGGCCTTGATCTTAACATGCACCCAACGATGCCAACTCAACACCAGTTCCAAATTTTGGTTCATTTTGTACAAGGCACTCCCGTGACTTAGTATCTTGCAGCCATGCTGATGGTTCTTTAATTATGGTAGAGAATTTAGGCATTGTATTTATGTATACAGGTGTCTAGTAAAAACCACAGATCAAAAAAGGGGGAAAAAATACAGAGGAAAAAAATAAAAAAAGATCCACAAAAATGACTTTTATTTATTTTGGCTCAAGAGGGCAGTAGATATGTTTCAGTTTCTTTTGGTTGACACTCTTGATTATATTCTCTACCACAATTTTATTACCTACTAGGTAGGATATGTGCATAGCAGGCATTGATGCTACCTAACAAGCACATGGCAAAATATGAGCAAAGAGTGCTTCATGTAAATAAATACATTAGACTGGATGTAGAGGAGTCAAGTGTACAGACTTTTTCTTTTTTAAAAAAAGAAAACTTGAAATCCCAGGATCTATCTAAAAGAAAAGTGACCATACTATGAAAGTTCCTATCACTACCAATGATAGAATCTCCCCCTTTTATTTATTTTTGCAAAAGGAAAAAAAAAGGGAGGCTTACTGTTTCTTTTAATAAGGCACTAAATAGACATGTTACATAAAGGAAAGATACATTTTTAAAAAGTCTATAAATTCTTTGACTTTCACAGGATGATAAGAGTTATTCCTTGTTTTTATCTTTAAAAAAACTGCAAATTGGAGTCGTTGTAAAGCTATTATTAAGGAGCTATAGAGGGAGGTTGAGGTTGTCTATTCCTAAGTCCCCCACAAAAGGTGGCGTTTTTTTTTAAATGTTCATTTCTATATTTTCATTACGATCCCTTTAAAATATATATATATATATATATTTATATATATAAATAGCATCCCAAATTATTTAAAACTTTAAAACTCGTCAGGTTGCTCTCAAGACTTTCTTCTTCTTCAAGTAATACAAAAATCGCATAAAAACAAGAGTTATTGCCTTTATATCTTTCATTTATGTTACCTTCCTAGTTAGCATCTGGCAAAAACCAAATTATACCTCCTTGTATACACATACAGTTCCTTCTGCTAATTAGGTCTGGAACTGTGTAGCCGTAAAGATTGCCAACTTCTCAACTGGCTCGGGTAGCTGTTCCTTTATCACAGGGGTTCCAAACCGGGGGTGCGCGACGATATTCCAGGGGGTTTGAAAACGTGGGTTTAGAAGTTTCAAAATTATAGTACATATGCCTAATTATATGCATATAATTATCTACTTTTGTAAGGGGTGTGAGAATATATCAGAAGCATTCTAGGGGTGCGGCAGGGGTAAAATTCAGCAGGTTCTGGAGAACCGGTAGCGGAAATTTTGAGTACTTCGGAGAACTGGCAAATACCACCTCTGGTTGGTCCCAGAGCGGGGTGGGAATGGAGATTTTGCAATATCCTTCCCCTGCCACGCCCACCAAGCCGCGCCCACAGAACGGGTAGGGGAAAATTTTGAATGTCACCCCTGGGATGCGGGATATAGAAAGGGTTGGGAACCCCTGCTTTATCAGCAGCTAAAGATGTCCAGTGAGCTCAACGGCCTCTTTTTCATAGTTTTGATCAAAGGCTGATGATATAGTTAAAAACAGGATTATTGATACCCTTCAGTGATCAGCAAAGATCGAGATAGTAATTCTGAACTCGAGACACCGATTGGACTGTTCTCCTCAGTCTGTGCAAATATGGTGAGATCGTAAGTTTCTAATCTCCACTCTGTTCAAAGCTCTGTTGTCTGCCCAGGATGGGGTGTTTTTGGAAAAACCGACTACTTTCCTAGCTAAAACTCAAAACATTGTGCATTGTCTAGAAAAATCCAGAGATTGATACTCTGGAAATGTTTAAACAATTTCTTCCTCTTCCTCTTTGTCATTTATGCCTTTCACTCTCTCTTACTCAAATCATATATGAATTAACCATGCGGATTGAAAACAACCAAGCAGACTTTTAAACAAAAGGCAAAATGGTTTATCCAAAGAGAGAGAGAAAGAGCGAGAAAGAGCGAGCGAGCAAGACAATGCTTTAAAGAAGCAGTTGACATGAGGTGATTTGTTTGTTTGAAGGTTAGATGCACCCTTGATCCAGAAGGATCCAGAAGGTAGGTGCCAGTGGTGCGTTGCTACTGGTTCGCACCAGATCGGGCAAAACGGTAACAGCGGCGGAGGGAGGCTCTGCTCATCCATCCGGATGCAAGCACGTACACACGAGTGAACCAGTAGTGACAGGATTTGGAATCCACCCCTGGTAGGTGCACCCTTGATCCAGAAGGATCCTGATCGCAGGTGGCAAACACAGACCAACATTGCTAAGAGGTTATGGATTTGCTTCTAAACCCTGAACATGACTCTTTTGCCTTGAATACATCATAGTAGCTGAAATATTTCCATCTACATACAGTATCTCCGCTATTCCCCAGCTGAAATAAATAAAACACAGTTAATAATCAAAGGCAGCAGTCAAGAGAGGAAGGTAATTCAGCAAGGGTGGTCTTCAGGACCCCGTCCTTTTCTTTCAGAATGGAGTGACACACAAAGATAGATGGAACTTCAGGCCATTAAGCATAGGGCTGCCTGCAATTTCCTTAACCCAAGTGTTTGGCCCAAGTGCCTGGCACTACTGTGAATAGCTAAGTGGAATGCTGATTTAATGGGGTGGGGGAGGGGAATTAATATATCTTCCCTATTCTTTTTTTTTAACCCTGCTTTTTAGTTTGAACTTGAAATTTGGGGCGAGTGGTTTCTTTCCTCCACTTAGCAGGATGCAAGGTAGAACTAGCAAACTGCATTTGGCTCTCAGGAGAAAATCTGCAGACTCAGATTAGCAGATGTGAAGAAGGACAAGGCCCATCTTCCTTTAACCGTGGGATAAACGAAAAGAATTTTAGAGTAAACTCCATTTGTGGACCCAATAGGACAAGCATAGGCTAGTCACTGGTCCCTCCTCCTATTTAAAAATTAAAATTAAAAAAATAAAGCAGCACAGGGACCTTGGCTTTGCCACGGGAGCAACCTTCACTGATAAAACTTATTTAAAATCTTGCAAAAAGCAGGGTGCCTGATCCATGGGACCAGGAGCGCCGTTAATCTCAAAGGCAGGACTTCTGAATATTGATGTTCCTTCACTCCTTTTATTATCTTAACCAGAGAGAGCGCCAAATTATTTTGTTATTAAAAAAAATGATGACAATTAGAAGCCATCCCCCGGTCATTAAAAAAGAAAATAATTTAATGACCGTGTATGCTTTTATGGCCTTCCTGAAATTAACAAGACAATAAAAATAGGACAGCCATTCCAGTTTGCCTTTTGGAGGGCTGGATTTTGCAAAATATAAAAAACACCTAGGTGCTTCAAAGCTCTGGAGCAGAAAAGTAGTTTATCTAAGCAAGAGATCGCTTTTAGCTTCAACTCTGAGACGGATTCTACTTTTATGGAAGGAGAACAAGTGGTAGAGATGTCAAGAGGGAAAAACCTTGCTTAGGCCTTGTTCTAACTGCACACAAGTTCAGGATGAACAACCCCTTCCACCCCAATTGGGCCCAACATGCGCTGCTAACGTTTTGCACAATTAAGCTCTTCATTTTTTGAATTATTGGGTTTTTTTCCATGCTTTCAAATAGCCATAAATCAATTTCACATGTTTAATGTTCCCTTTAAAAAAAAAAAAAAGATTTCATAGGGAATGTAGGATTATGTAAGCATTATGCTGCTTGACAAGCCTGGGAATGAACGCCCGAGTGCAAAAAAAAACCAACCCCAGTACAAAGAAAATACATAGGCATCAGACCAATGGAGAAACATATACTCACAGGTGTAGAAATGGCCTCTTCCCCTTTTGAAGCACACCCTCAAACACAGAGGGGGGAAACAGTGGGGCATGGGCGCAATTACCGCGTTCATTTCTTTTAAAGGGGCCATTTTTATACATGCTCGGTCCCTTCACAGTTAATGAAATACATGTAGATGGCGGGTTCTGGTCTCTTTTATTAGGCATCCGTCTGTACTTGTCGATAGGTGTCAAGGAACTACCAGAGGTCTAAGAGAGGGTCATGTGACTCTGAAGAATTTAAAAAAAAAGAAAATTTTGCACAAGATGCAGTCTTTCTCCTCCCGCCCTCCCACCCCCAGGACTCTGTTCAGACCTCCACGTACTTTCCTCAACAGTTTTATGGTAGACAGGATAAGAGATTTCTAACCAACACAAGCACTGACACATTTATATTAAAAAATAGTGCAAAATTTCAACATTTATATAAATAATTCTAAACCCCTGCTTTTGTTTTTTTTTCTTTTTTTCCTATTGTTTTTCTCTTTCTCACTTTTTTTTACAACGTCACACATGCTTTCTTGAGTCGGCTCTCAAAAGTTGCCATGTTTTATATTCTAAGTTCAGGAAAAAAAAACAACACAACACATCATTTTTTCCCCCTCAATAGGCCTCTTCTAATATAAAAATACTCCTGCTTCCCACCCCCACACACATACAGTTTCTCTTATTTTTTTTTTAATATATATATTTATATATATATTGCAGATTTTTAAACAAACGTTTTTGTGCAAATATTTTTTTTTCAATCTTTAAAGTTAAGTGAAATAAAACAACAAACAAACAAAAAAAAAGTTGTAGCATCCACACACGCGATTCAACGAGATACAAAACTGGGGAAAGGGGGAAAATGGAGGAGGAGGGGGCGGGAAAGGACTGCTGTAGATTTATTTAGAAAGGAAAAAAAAATCAAAACCTTCCTAACAGAGCTCAACAAAGAAATGTTTTTGCAAGTTTTGTTGGCTTGTGCATTCAGACCAAACATAACATGTAAATATTTATACTACACAGAGGTGGAGAAGGGTGTTTGGTTTCACCCCACTCCCCGTCTCCATATACTACCCCCCTCCTATTTATCAAGAAGTGCAGAGTGTTTCCTTTCTTTTTTTTTTCTTTTTCTTTTAAAAAGGATGCCCTTTCTGTTTGTCCTTCTCTTTGTTCCACATCGTTGTGCTCTCAAGATTGCTGATGGGCGAAGGCGAAGGGAACGAAGGCACCCCACTGTTGTTCTGCTGGTGCTGGTAAAACGTAGATCCCGGGAAATGGCCAATGACCTCATTGTACGTGGGAGGAGGCCCTTCCATTCGGCTGTTGCTTCCGTAGCAGGTCGCACTGATGCCAGAGTTGCTGCTCGGAGGGCAGGGCCCCCCGTAGACTGAGTTATCTATCAGGTCACTGTCAAAGATGGTTCTGTTGGGAGGAGCACGGACCGACTCCCTGTTGAGTTCCATCTGCTGCTCGGGGTCTCGGAGCTGCAGGGTGCAGGGCCCCTGATAAGGAGGCGGCTCTTCTCCATCCGACAGGGAGATGGTAGGGGGCAGGTCAATTTCGTGCTGCATATAAGGGTAGGTTGGCTGGAATCTGTTGAAGCGGTCTCTCTGCAAAAAGGATGGGACGGCTAGTCTGTCGGTAGGCCTTGGTGTATAGACTTGCTGCTGGAGAGAAGGAAGAGGAAAAACCATGAGGTTGCCATGCAAATCAAGGAGCTGGGCTTTATCCTTTATTTCACGTCCGTTCCTTACCTCTGTTACACCATTTCCTGACACTGTGCTTTCCGAAGGCCATAAGCTGCCATCCTAAAAGGTGGAAAGAAGACAGCACATTTAGAATAGAATAGAATAGAATAGAATAGAATAGAATAGAATAGAATAGAATAGAATAGAATAGAATAGAATAGAATAGAATAGAACAGAACAGAATAATAACTTTATTGTCACTTTGAATGTAAACTAATCGGCATACATTAAAATGAAATTTCAATGCATACAGCTCACAAAGAGTCACCACCTCCAATATAATTTTGTATTTTATTTATTTATTTATTTATTGTTTGTTTTGTCATGTTTATGTAGTGAATATTGGAGGTGGTGACCCTTTGAGAGCTGTACGCAATGAAATTTCATTTTAATCTATGGTCCACCTTTTCTTAAACCCAACCCCTTAAGATAGTATAGAGGTTTGAAAGCACCTGCTCCTGTGTGGCTGAGGAATCTACCCAACAAGCAGGCGATGTGTCAATAAAGAAGGTCTCCAGGTGTGAATGCCTTTCCATATTAGGGAAGCTAAGTGGCAGAGAACCTGTTTGATAAGCTGAAGGTCCTGGGCCCCATGGCTGCATGCAGATACAAGTAATGCCTGGAACCCTCTAGAGCAGAAGTGCCACACTAAACTGGCATTTTGGGGACCTCTCTCAAAAGCAGAGCTAGGAATTAATGAGTGGAGGTTGTTGGGGGAATCAAGAGATTTCACATGTATTACAATCCTACACAAAGCTTAAATTATCAATTTTATCTTTTAACATTCCCCCCCCCTCCTTTGCAAAATGTAGGGACAATTATTTGGCCCTGTGCATTGTGGAGAGGTTTGAGGATCACATCTGTCCCACTTTGCACTCTGAAGAAAAAAGTTGTTGTAAAATCAATGATATTGACTGTAATGGGCCAAGAGACCGCAGTTGTTTTAAGAGTTGAAGAATCTGGCAGAACAGATTCTTGTCTAATGATATTTCAGAAGGTTTCGAATGTGACAAAATTCAAACTGTGTTTTTCGTAGGTTTAAGATCTCTCTGAGTTGCAAAAGAGGGGTATCACATTAATGTCTACAACCTATTTTAAAACACAAGAGTATTAAAAAGGATAAGCCTTCATTAGTAGTGTGTAGTTTTCAAATCCAAATGCTGATTTAGGGGACATTAAGGAAAGTGAGTGATTATTTATTTATTTATTGAACTCTTCTTAGAAAACTACTCCTTTTCAAAATACACTTTGATCTGCAACATACTATTTGAGGGCATTGTTAAAAAAATAAGAAAATAACCACTTATTGAAATATCTAAGTATTTAATCTTGTTACTGAATTCAAGGTGACATCCCTGTATTTTCTCTATTCAATCCTCATAGCAACCCTATAAAGTTGATTAAGCTCAGCTAAAGGGAAACAAATAGTCATTGAAGACAAAAAAAAATTCAACACAATTCCATATTCATGTTGCTGCCTTTTTCAATATATTGGTTAAGTAATCAGGCCTTTATGGTAAGCCACGTTTCTATCATGATTCTTTATTGGTGGAAGCCAGATTTCAGCAAGACAGCTCAATCCATGGCTTTTATTGAGAATAATGAGTATCAAGTATCCTTTGTTCTTAACCTCTTGTTAATTAGCAGTAGAAAGACACAAAAAGAAATGAGTGTGATTTCCTTCCAAATTCTCCATTTCCCTATTATTTCTGTGTCTTTTTTTGCTGAAATGCACTTAATGTGTTTTTTTGTCAGGGACTGGGAAATTCCTACTGCGATTTTTCTCTTCCCCCCCCCCCCCCCCCCAAATAAAAACTTATAAGACAAAGCAAGCATCTTAGCGCATATTTAAAAGCTTAATCCATATTGTTTCACCTTGCTGCCCCATGAATGTCTAAAACAGTTCTTCCCCGCTGAGCCTTGTTAGCTGGGAGTTGCAATTCAAATGCATTTATTGGTGATTAAATTTAAGAGGACTGTCTAGAAAGTTGTAAATCACAAAAGTGACTCTTATCAGAAGAACTGGTTAAAATGGAAGCTGTGGAACACAGTAAGGATAATTAGGTTTAGAACTTGGAAAGCTCAAATGCACTGGAATCTAATCATTTATACTACTTTAAGCTGTGACATTTGCTTGGAATTTTCATAATGGGATTATAAACATTAGATTTGAAATTTCCCTTTATCCAAATCTGAACTTCCCCAGGGTTATTTCATCAATGAGTTCTCAGCTTCTTCACTCAGGCTTCAGGATCTACAGCATATTGAATCAAGTGTTGCATGGCCATGCATGCCTTTAAAAGAAAATTAGCAAAAATGAAAATTGTACCTCCAGATGAAACCAGAAGAGGGGGTGACAAATTTATTGGTGTGCATCTAAACCAAACTACCTGATAATTGGCAATTATCATGCAATAAGGGAGTTATACAAACTTTGCATAATGAATGCAAATTGGATAGAAACTCCCAAAGTTATAAGTAGCAAGAGACAGGATGCTAGTCTGTTCAGATCAGTAGGAGAAAAAAAAAGAACGTTATATTATATCCTGTTCCTGCCTATGAAGTTTTACACGACTTCACCCAAACCAATGCCAACTCTGGAGGGATGAAAAAATACTGTAATTTTGCACTCTGTGATGTTTTCAGTGCCTCGTGTAGGCAAAATAAGTTTTTTTAAAAAATTTGATTTATATGCCACCCTTCTCCGGAGACTCAGGGCGGCTTACAATGCGCTAAGCAATAGCCTTCATACTTTTGTATATTTTATACAAAGTCAGCTTATTGCCCCCACAAACTGGGTCCTCAATTTACCTACCTTAGAAAGGATGGAAGGCTGAGTCAACCTTGAGCCTGGTGAGATTCGAACTTGCAGTAATTGCAGGCAGCTGGTGTTAATAACAGTGTGCTTTAGTCCACTGTATTACCAAGGCTCTTTAGCAAGTTAAAATTAAGATGGCTTCAAAGGTGAAAGTATGCCATGAAATACACAGGCTACAGTAGCAGCCTGTCTTGCAGTATATTTAGGCATCAAATGCCTATCGAATGCATTCTGTTCCATTGTGTTTTAAAACTCTGCTCTGCGCTCATAAGCCCCAAGGCAGTGCTGCTACTCTAAGAAGGGAAAAGAAGTGATTTATATGGAAATGAACCACTCCAGATGTTTTCCCCTTCCTTCTGTTTTATAGCAAATCTTGTCACAAAAATGCCTCTGTATAAGATAAGGGACCCCTTTGAAGTGAAAGATAACGGATTGCCAGCGCTGATTTCATACGGCGTATTAATCCAGTTGCAGCATTTGACTGATGTAACTAATAAAAAAATCCATATTTCAGAAAGCTGTTGTGAGCCGCTGCAGAATTACAGAGTCAGGTGGGACCCGAAATTTGGTTTCTCTTTTTAATTTAACATAAACAATAACCAGTGTACCAAAAATTAGCGGATGTACCTCCAGATGGCAAGAAATAACTGTGTCTGTTTCACCAGGTGAAGATTTCATTAAAAAAAGAAAAGCAAGCAAGCAATACATTAATATATGAAAATTTCCAGCAAAATTATTCCATTATTCAGGTTAGGGTTCCAGGGAAAGTCATTTTACACTTATATAGAGATGACTGCCTCATTTGTTTATTAATTTTTCCTGACTGTTTTTCAGAAACCGAAGGCAGCCTAAGTAGCATTTCTTGCAATTTTCTCCCAAAACAACAAGCTTATAGGGTAGGCTCCACTGAGGGGCAGGGATTGGCTCAAAACCACCCAATAAGCTTTCATAGCTCAGGGTAGACTTCAATTTGGATTTCCCAGGTCCTAGTTCAAAATCCTAACTAGGATAACTGCGACTTTGTGAAACTCACATCAGAGAGACAAACTGAATCAGGGCCCTTCTGCCCCATACTTCATGTTAGTCCTATATTATAATTCTAGAGTGGATTTCTAGATTCCAGCCAATTCTAGATTTACTGAAGAGTAGTCCAATGTAAGTATGTGGCACTCACTTTCATGAAGACAGGCATAAAAACTCATTATGCCTCAAACAATATGTAATAGTAGCTTTCAAAAGGTTTTCATGCCGAGACCAATTTTGCTCTGGATCTTGGGTTTGGATGAGACATCACAGGCTGAGTTAAAAGTGTGATCCTCCACCCTCCTTGAATTGGACAAAAAATGATTATTTGTTCTTCCCAGCGCTGCTCCCTGAATTGCTGCTGATTATGTGTATCCTGACTATGTGTGTGCTGTGCATAATACAGAAAAGGATTGGTTGAATAACCTGGTTTTGTTAACCTTCCTCTTCAGCACATCACTAGCTGACAGGATAAACATCTGTTCCTTGGTTTTTTTTAATATTAATGTTTTATGGTTTTTATGGTTTGCAGCCCAGAGTCACTTTTGTGTGAGACGGGTAGCCATATAAATTGGATGGATTGATGGATCTGTCAATCATGGCACTACAACAGGTATAGAGTGAGTCTGATTGCAGGTATGTCTGTTATCTCAAAACTCTAGCTGGGTTCTTATCTTACATCTATTCCGGCATCACCGTACTTCAATAAAGTTAAACCATAGATTGAAAGGGAGTTGAACCAAAGGCACCATTTTTATTTCAGATTTTCCTCTCCTTCCTTTCCACTCTCTATAAAGGCTTCCTTTATACTGATTTCCAGATTCTTTGGGGTTATATTTTGGAAGCAATGGGGTAGGGTTTGAACTGGTCCACTCAACGGTGACACTATTTCAGCCTTGCGCTAAACTAGCAAGGAGCCAAGCCAGCAAAGCTGCCTAACACTACTAAGCAATTCTGATACACCCCTGCTTAAATTTACTGCCTACTGATTGTTCCCACCATTCCACAGGGCATGTAAAATCGTCACATCTATCTATCATATTCAACTACTGCTGATAGACAAGGATTTGCTGGAGGGAGCTGTTTGCATGAAGTTACAGGAGGGTGGCCAAAGAAATACGAAGGGAACACTTGTTTGCTCTATCACCCTTATGAAAATCGAAAGAGTTATTGTGTTTAGAACAGCACAATGACAGCAAACAGGGCTGATCAGAGGCTGCACCAGAGGCTCCCGAAACACCTAATAAATGCCCCATTGACCTCAGTCACAACTGGTCACCCAACATGCTATCTGATATAATGGTGACAAAAGCAGGCTTGATACACCTTGCAGTTGCCATTGGATGCAGCCACCTTAAAGGGGAAGACAATTATTTTAGCAAGGGTTCAGCAGGGAATAATTTAAGCTTGCCTCACTCAAGAGTTGAGGTTGAGATGAAGGCAACCTTATGCAGATCTGGCCATGAAAAAAGAGGGATCCAAGGTTATGAGGACCCAGTTTGTTGGGCGACAATATGCCGACTCTGTAAAAAACGCTTAGAGAGGGCTGTAAAGCACTGTGAAGCAGTATATAAGTTTAAGTCCTATTGCTTTTGCTATATTTGTGCCCTGGTTAGGCACAAGGAGGAAAAGGGCCTTTGATGCAGGGTTGAAATCCAGCAGGTTCTGACAGGTTCTGGAGAACCGGTAGTGGAAATTTTGAGCAGTTCGGAGACCCGGTAGTGAAAATTTTGAGTAGTTTGGAGAACCAGCAAATACCACCTCTGGCTGGCCCCAAAGTGGGATGGGAATGGGGATTTTGCAATATTCTTCCACCAGGAGTGGGGAGGGAATGGGGATTTTGCAGTATCCTTCCCCTGCCATGCCCACCAAGCCACACCACGCCCACCAAGCCACGACCACAGAACCAGTAGTAAAAAAATTTGGATTTCACCACTGCTTTGAAGTACATCAAGAAAAACCTTGCTGGGTTTACTAGCTTTGAAAATAACATCAGGAACTCTCCTTGATGACTAGGTCTTCTCATCATATCAGGTAGACAAGCTGATCAAGATTAGCATGTAAGGAAGACCATAAAGAGTTTTCTCAAATGGAAAACTACACGTGGAATTCAACAAAAGATTTTGTTCTGAATCTTTTCGAGCGTATAAATTCATGAACCCTGCTGTCCCTTGGAACAAACCACTGCCCAAATGCAAAAAAGAGAAAAGGAAAGGAAAGGAAAAAAAGAGGCTGTTTCGAGCATTTTGGCTATGTTTTTGCCTGGGAAACAGCTCTGTTTCTAGTGTTAAACACACTGTTTGGGGCTTGAATTTCTTCCCAAATGCTCAAAGCAGTCGATTTCGCATTCAGAACAGTAGTTTCTCCCTTCTCCCATAAAAGTCAAGTTGCGTGGGTTAAAGATCTGCCTGATAACAGTCACACACCTACTAGCCAGAGAGGACAGAATCACAGTTAAACATAAAAATGTTTATATTTCATCATCCCATGGCAGATTTATTAAGTGGTGAGTATATCATTGCCTTATGCTCCCTGGTGTCTATTTAATTTAGCAGTGAGGAAAGCTATTGCATTATTCCATCTGCTTCTACAGTTCTTTAGGCTGATGTCAAGCTGACAGTCTTGTATGGTGAAGGCAGTTAAAGGCTGCCACTGAGCTGACAAGCTGAGACTTTTTGAGCTTCTCTTTTTCCTTTCCATTTTTTAAGAGCTTTGTGCCTCCTCTACATACGAGAAGCCTGCACTGCTTTTGATCTGGATGAATTAATCCAGATTAAAAATTCTAGAACCAACCTTACACTTGTTCACATCCTGAGTCAACATCAAAACAATAGGTCCCACTCAATTGTGACATAAAATTAAATCATCATCATCTTCTTTTAAAGACCCCGTAATCCCTTGCAGAGTAGAGTCTTGGGCAACTGAATGGAGCTGAGTGTTTACTGGCCGGATGCCCTTCCTGTCACCAATGTGGAGATTTTTTCAGTAGATATATTCTCATTGTGCCCAGAGAGAGAACTATCTGCCTCTACTTAGGATTGAACTCACAGCCTCCTGACTGTGAGATGAGAGCTCCACTTCTAGGCCGCCACATCACTCTGCGACATAAAATTAAATATAAATTGAAATCACATACAGGAGAATAGCACCCTTTGGGCTCTGATGGATTCCTGCATTGCTCCGTTGTATAGTTTAATCTAATTTATTTCAATTCATTATTAAGAAACTTATTTGGTTAGTAGGTTTTTTTTTTGTAGAAATCTATGTGCAAGGAGGGATGATCCACAAAAGAAACCCACTAAAAATAAACATTCCAAAAGAACAAAAAAACATAGTAAGGTTTGGGATGAATTATTACAATTAACTTTTAATACATGTCATCTTTATAAAATTGTAAAGCAAAAAACCGCTCCTTTGAATGTAAATACGCAAAACAGAAAATATAAAATTAAAAGGGCTATAGAGGGAAATTCCTGGTGAAATCGAAACAGAGCAAAATGAAGCAGTAGAAGAATTTTATCATTCAAAACCCCTTCTGTCTTAGAAGTGAGGGAGCCATGCTGTTTTGCAAAGCAGCTTTCTGGGGGTGCTTAAAAGATAAGTGCCCTTATAAACGCTCCAGGGATAACAGTTCTTGCTCAGTCTTCCCTCACCCATATCAATGTGTGTGACATGTAACATAGGAAGCTAAAGCTTTGTTCAGAGAAGTAATTCACACGGTCCACAGAGATAACCTATTTGCCACCAAACAAATATTCACAAATGGGGGCTCTGGCGTATTCTGCCTGAAAGGCACAACTGAGTAAATAATACTTTTTTTTTTCCTGTTTAGACACCCAAACAAATCTTTAGCGGTATCAAGTATAGGGGGTCCTTGGTTAATGACAACTCGTTCAGTGACTGCTCGAACTAATGACAGCATTGAACAAGGTCCAGCTGTCGTAGGACCTTGTAGTCGTGTAAATGTGTCAGTGTATAAGAGTTCATGAATTGGAATAGACATGGTAACAGGTCAGCCAATGGGGACTGTTTGGTGATTCAGAAAGTTTGGAGCCTGGGGGTGGGTTAGCTTGATTGTTATGTATAAAAGAGTTTATTTGTCCTTGCATTATTGCTTCTGTGATTATATAGATTCTGTGCTTCTGGAATCTGAGTTCTGGTTCTGGCTTCTACTGCTTGGGTATTGTATACATGCATCATGCTTTATATTACTGTATATAAAGAAGTTTCCTTTATACATGAATCCTGCTGAATTATTTACTTGTGTGCTGGTTGGATTTCTGCAAACTCTAACAGAATGCTATCCTGGCACTTGCCAACCAGCTTGGATTTTTTACCATCACAACATCCCATGGTCACATGGTCGTGATTTGCAACCTTCCCTACTGTTTTCCCACAAGCAAAATCAATGGGGAAGTCGGCAGGAAGTCAGCAGTTGTGGTTACATGAAGTCTTCGCTTAATGACCTGTTGGAAATTTGCTTAGTGCTGGTAACTGAGGATTGCTAGAACTGCCAGCACTAGGTGCCAAGATCGTAAGACATCATGCAATTGCAACAACCATTACTGGTTGTTAAGGAAGGATGCCTGTTATGCGACCTTGGGCTAAGAAATAGGTACCATAGAATAAACCAAACAGAATGGAAAAGGAGGGGACTGTTTCCAATCCACAGAACATAATCATTCCTCTTTATTCAGACTCTCTTCGGATTGCTATGTCCAGGATTTTAATAAACAATATGGAACACTTTCAACAAAGGCCTGTGAAGATGGTCAGTGGTATGGAAAGCATCCAGAAGAATAAAATACTCTTAGCTTGAGAAAGGGGAAATGATACAACAAGCATCATCAAACACAAGTTGGATACAATGCTCATTGGTGCTCCAGAGGCCAGACTAAAGGTGGAGAGTAGATTATATTTGGCGAAACTTCTTAAAAGGAAGAGTTGTTTGCAATGGTACTTGTTTGCTGGGGTTTTTAACCCGAAGTTATATTACTAGGGAGGCTTTAGCTCTAAATTTACTGAATCCAGCACGAAATGGAACTAAATACTTTACCTGAGACCTCCACCTTTATAATATATGAGTCTAAATGTCTATGGAGATTCTCAGTCATCCAGGTCATGGTTGTCCCAAAGGTGCTTTGTTCAAGAGGCAACTGGCTGGGGGTTTTTTGATGACGTTTTGCTTCTCATCCAAGAAGCTTCTTCAGTATCTTTAAAGCTGAAGAAGCTTCTTGAATGAAAAGCGAAACGTCTTCAAAGAAAAACCAGAAAGTCCAGTTGCCTCTTGAATAAAGCACCTTTGGGACATACGGGTCTATAATTGCTCTGGTGGCTCAGTAGACTAAAGCAGTGTCATTAACTGTTATTAAGATCAGCTGCCTGCAATTACTGCAAGTTCGAATCTCACCAGGCTCAAGGTTGACTCAGCCTTCCATCCTTTCTAAGGTAGGTAAAATGAGGACCCGGATTGTGGGGGGCAATAAGCTGACTTTGTATAAAATATACAGAAGTATGAAGGCTATTGCTTAACGCATTGTAAGCCGCCCTGAGTCTCCAGAGAAGGGCGGCATATAAATCAAATTTAATAAAAAAAAAAATTGTAACCTGCAGGCTGCACATTCTTGATTTTCCACACCAGGGGGTGCTTTCAGGTTCTTGCTAAGAATGCACCCAGCTTAACCATTCTGGAGACCAACAGCTTGGAACTGAAGCAGTAGCTCCTTTATTCTTTTTCTTTAACAGAGCTATGCAAATATCTGTGGATCTGCTTTGTGTCAACACATGTTTGAATGATGAACCTCCTGCAGGTTGCTTTGCAAAACAAGATTGCTCCCTACTTTCAAGGGAAGTGTCAGGAAAGGCCTCGGATGAAAGCCGCTTCCAAGTAAGCATCAGAGGATAAGACAGATCCAAAACCACCCTACATGGACATAGTGAAGTTTCCTCTTGCCAAGAGTCATTATTTATGGGAGACCAATCTCTACTGTTGTTCCCAGGGCTATATATCATTCAAAACATAGCCTTGGGGGAGTGCTGAACTGTGGACAGGGAGAAGAATTAAAATTCCCCAAGCACAGGAAGCCCTGAGGGCATAGTGATTAGAAAGTAGTGTCGCAGGCAAACTTTGCCCACAGCCTGGAATTCGACCCTGACCAGCTCAAGATTGACTCAGCTTTCTATCCTTCCAAGGTCAGTAAAATGAAGGCCCAGACTTTTGGGGGAAATATGCTGACATTGTAAACCGCTCAGAGAGTGTTATATAAATCTAAGCGCTATTGCTATAGGGCAGGGCCTGCCAGAGACAAGTATGGTAAGTAATGACTTATCAAGGTTGAATCTATCCACCTGGGAAGGTTACTTCAAGTGGAACTGCTGAGAGTAATCCCCCCAACGATATCTATAGACTAGTTGGCAGCCTATCCATTGAGGGTCTCAAGTGCTGGAATTCACCACTGGCAGAAGTTTGTGAAGACCTTCCGGCCCAGATGTTTCATAAAGCAGTGAACCACAATGGTTCTTCCTGGCTTTTAACCTGTTTTTGTTGGATCCACTGGAGTTGTTCATGTTGTTTTATATGTTTGTTCTACTGTCCAGAGTTTCAAAATTGGGGCAGGCCACAGAAAACTTCAATCAATCGATCGATCAATCAATCATTAGTGGGAAGTTCAATGATAGCAGGATGCATTCGAATATCTGAGACACCTGAAATCGAGATGCTGTGGAGAAACGTGGAGAACCTATCACTTCCTACTTCTCTGCAATATACGCGGGTGTGTGTGTATGTAAAAAGTTAAAATCTCGGGTGTTTTCCCGCATCATTAAAAGTCTGTTAGTTAAAATGCTTAAAATCCTCCAAAATCCCAACAAAATACTTTGTAAGGTCTTTTGAAACTCTGGCTAAAATCCTAACCAACACTTTAAAAGTTTTCTTTTTGGCAACGTTTCGACAAGCTCTCTAACTTGTCATCATCGGGCCCCTACTTTCAGTTTAGAAGCTTTGGGTATGCTGCAAGGTCGGAGTTGTCGCTTTTCTATGTTCGCTGCTGCTGATGTATGCTGATACACACACACACACACACACACACACACATATGTTTTCGTAGATTTTCACGGATAGAGGTATGCAAGTTTTGGTGTATTTGGGTCTTTTCCCGTGTAAGATTGAGAGTATCTTGGCGATGTTTCGACGAGGTCCCACTCGTCATCTTCAGGCTGGTATCTTCGGCTTCGTGCTTGCGCGAGGAAAGCACGAAGCCGAAGATACCAGCCTTTCCTCGCCCAAGCACGAAGCCGAAGATACCAGCCTGAAGATGATGAGTGGGACCTCGTTGAAATGTCACCAAGATACTCTCAATCTTACACGGGAAAAGACCCAAATACACCAAAACTTGCATATATATGTATGTATATATATGTGTGTGTGTGTGTGTGTGTGTGTGTGCGCGCACAGCATTGGTATAAAAAATGGTTACTATCTTTCACCTTTAATATTTTAAAGGTATCAGGATCTGCAACGTGCAATGGAGGAACCGGGAGATGAAAGGCAAAATGGCAAATGCAGCTTCAAAATGCTGTGCTTGCCGTTTTGCCTTTTTGGACATCTCCTTCACCCCATTCTCCTGGACACTTTTGGTTGGATGGGCTGACAAACAGGAAAGTCTTAATTGGTAACAAAATGAATTTGCCCCCCCCCCCCCCCCTTACCGATGATAGGTTTTCTTCTCTTCTCCGTCCTTGGCTGGGCCGATTGATGAAGGATCTTGCAGAAAGTTTGTAGTGATTCAGCAGGCACGTGATGACAACCACCATAACCATCATGACCACCACAATTATGATTATCTGTACAAACTCTAATTCCGCTATAAAAGAGAGACAAAGAGAGAAAGATTGCATTTTAATAGGCCTCGAGACAAACCAGAAACAGATAAATAAGAGCAAAGGAAAAATTCTGAGGACAACAGTAGATGCTGACAATAATTAGTCATAAGAACTAGCATCTCACTATTATTTTCCCTTTGTGTGGCGTGCCTTTTTTCAAGTGTAAGCTTGAGAATCAGGAAAATCTCTTTACTGTCCATTAACTATTCAGGGAAGCCACCTGAGTGAAGAGCGAGAGGTAGATGTTTTATATAAGGGACAAAGCAATAATTTCTTTGTGTTGTCACAAAACAAAAGGAGAAGCATGACTTTAAAAGGGTTTGCAGTATACTGAACAAAAAGGATTTGAAAATGGCTTTTATACACTTAACTTTCTCTACCTCCCCTTAAGAGATCTTATGCAAAAGAAACATGAGACAATATTTATGTTCAAAGACACACACTGATTATTTGAATCTTCCAAAGTATGAAAGATTAATCAAGTAAGACAACTCCTCCTGGGAAAATAACATTAATAATAAATGATAACAAATAATAATAAAGCTTACATCCTACGACAATACCTTCAAACAGCAACATCTCCCCAACCTAAGTCTTTGCAAAGGACTCGATAGGTGGATAAAAATGCCAAATCCAGTCTAAACACTTGGCTGACTGTGTGACGACTCATCATTATCATCCTAATGCCAGCAAGGAAAAGCACTGCATAATCAATTTCTGCAAAGACTGAAGGGAAAGTGGACAAAGATAAAACCTGGCAATGACCTACAACGGGAACATTAAAAAAAGAAACTGAAGGCTTGATTTTGACTGCTCAAGAGCAAACTATGGCAAAGTATTGCAATCAAGGCCAGAACTGGAAAAATCATTGTGTAAAGAAGCAGAAGAAACAGTAAATCATATACTCAGCTTATGCAAGAAGATTGCACAAACTGATTACAAACAGTAACATAACACAAATGCCAAATTAATCACTAGGACAGCTGTAAAAGCTATCATATGCCAGTAAGGAACAATTGATGGGAACACAGATTTTAAAAAGTAGTTAAAATCAACTGAAAGTGTGGCTAATTGATGTGGCAATACGAGAAGATAGTAGAAGACAAAGAACCAGAAAAGATCACAAAGTTTCAAAATCTGAAAATTGAAGTTGAAACATTATAGCATAAACTGGCCATGGGAGTCCATGGCCAGTTATCAGTTATTAGCAAATTATCAGTTATCAGAAAACTGGATGGCATATAAGCAAAATTGGACAGCACTTACAAAATCTGTGCATTGACAAAATTTTCATCCGTCAATTACAAGAGACCCCAGTGCTTGGATCTGCACTATACTACAGTGATGAAACGTGACAACCTAGATTCTTGGGAAAAACTTGATGCTTTTGAAACCAATACCAGCTAAAGAATTGACAGGTGTGATTTCACATGTTGTGTATATAATAATAATAATAATAATCCGCATTGACAAATTCACCACCAGTCAATTGCAAAAGGCAGCTTTACTAGGAACAGCTTACATCCTGCGATCATATCTGTAACACAATCAAACATCCACTTTTGCGTATCCCAAGTCAATTGGAAGGTGGACAAAAGTGCCAAATCCAGTCTGAACATCTGGCTATTATTAATATTATTATAAGTAGTCTTTGACTTATGACCACAGCTGGGAACAAATTTCATAAGTTGTTGTGGTCCTAAATTGAGGCACCACATGACCCCACTGTTTTTATAGTGATCATTAAGCAAATCACATGGTTGTTAAGTGAACTATATGGTTGTAAGCATGAACCCATTTTATCCAATTAACATTTTTGCCAGCTTTTGCTAGAAAATGGCAAAAGCCATTGGAAAGCATGATCACATGATTGCAGATGCTGCAACCAGTCCTGAGTGGAAGCCAGTTGCCAAATCTTCATCATGGGATCACAGGGTTGAAGTGGCAGTCATCGCTTCAAGAAGGAGTCATAAATAACTTTTTTCTTTTAGTCCATCCTAACTTTCAATGCTCATTAAGCAACCTGTCATAAAGGACTACTTGTAATACAAAATCACCATCAGTCATTGCAAAAGCTACCTTTATTTGGAACAGCTTACATCTGTGATTTAAAATCTTTCATATTATTAAACAGCAACATCTGCCTATTTCTCTTTGGGAAGGACTCAATACATCACAGGTGTCAAACTCGCTGCGTCCCATTGCCGTCACATGACGTATCACAATTTTTCCCCTCTTTGCGGAGGTGGGGTGTTCATGACACATGACACATCTGGCCCGCGGGCCGCCAGTTTGACACTCCTGCAATAGATAGACAAAAATGCCAATTCCACTCTAAACATCTAGCTGACTGTATGACCAACCATAACAACAACAACCTAAATGCCAAAAAATCATCACTGAAATTATCGATCACTGATTCTCAACCAGAAAAAAAACAACCATCTAACATGTAACACTAAACATACAGTGTTTAAAAAGTACTACCTGGAATATCAACTTCAAATTGGCAATTAAAAAATAGCTCCCCTTCCCCCACTCCCCAAAATATCACAGTCATTTTTGCAGTGAATAAATCAAGGCAACCTAGTGGAAGTGAGTAAGGTAGAAGTTGGAAGTGTGAGAATTTTTGCATTTACCAAACAAAAGTTGTCACCTATTACTAAAAGGGAAGCCCACAGTTTAATCTGAAAGTGAAAGGGAGGCTAATCCCCCCCCCCTCTCAAATTTATTACAGGATTGTCTAAAATTCAGGGGAGGGGATTTTTTTTAAATTCTGACATTCTTCCTTTGGGATAAATACAGCATTATCCTCTCACTTATTCAAAGACAGTCTTAAAAAAATGCATGGGCATTTGACTCTTTTTTAATCCAACTGTCCATGGCCAACTGTCCATTGCACCCACCTTCTTTTCTCTATGCTTCAAGAGATTCCTTCCAGATAGTCAACTGCAGCATTTACATGGCACCAATCCACTGAGTGACAACAGCCTGGCCAATGGAAAGCCCCCTACCTCCCCCTCTCCCCCCCCCCGGGCGTTTGCC
Organism: Ptyas mucosa; assembly: GCA_012654045.1. Classification (NCBI taxonomy): domain Eukaryota; kingdom Metazoa; phylum Chordata; class Lepidosauria; order Squamata; family Colubridae; genus Ptyas; species Ptyas mucosa. Next base: position 12,572,909 of record WNWU01000033.1, on the reverse strand, counting down.
CACCACTGAAACTTCAGCCGCCGCTTCCAAGCTGATCCCCAGGGGTCTCCGCATGCCAGACTTCCAGACGTAATTTAATTCAAGGCTCAGTTCAGCCAGCTGGCAGAGGCAGCTTGAATGACCTGAGCTGGCACAAAAGTGTCTCGCAAAGGGAGGCAGGAGGAGAGGAAGATGTACAAAGCTGTCAAGGAAACGAGAGCAATCAACAACAGGCTACTCAGAGAGTTTGAGGGAGAAGGGAAGACACACAAGCCTTACGCAGAAATAAGTCCCTGAGTTTTCCATTACAAATGCAGAAGGGCAAAAGCAGATGCCAGAGATATCCATATCTGGCAGCTTTAGTCCAGGGTGGGAGCTGCCCCAATCAATCTCTCTGTCCTTCTAAGGACCAAGACTCTGTGAAGCCCAACAGATGCTATATGGTCCTCCAAGTGGAATGGAGCAATTGCTCTTTCCCTTGTAGATGGCAGGTTGAAGGGAGCTAATAAGGGCCCATATCTTAATTGGCCTCATGTTTGGTGCAGATCAATATTTCTCAAAATTGGCAACAAGGCCAGCTGGCTGGCTGTGGAATTTCTTCAACTCCACACGTCTTAAGTTGCCAAATGTGAGAAGCACTGGTGTAGATGAAGTGTAATAGGAAAGCTGTACATATTTTGAATACTTGGGTTTCTTTAAAACAGTAACGACATTTTAAGAGTTGTTATCCAATGAGCAGCGTGCGGCTTCGTAGTCTGTACTAGAGATCGGTAGAGGCAGGTCCAGGAGTGGGCTGCTGGGGGTTTGCAGGGGTTTGGGAGAACCTCTAGCTAAGATTCTGTGCAGTTCGGAGAACCCCCAAATCCCACACCTGGCTGGCCCTTCCCATCCCACCCCGCCCCTCCCAGGAGTCCCCACCTGGCCTGTTTTTGATGCAGTTAAGTGCAGGGTACGTGTGGAGGCTTGGGGAGGGCGAAAAATAGGCCTACCGGAAATTTGGGACAGCCTCTGGAGCCTGGGGAGGCCGTTTTTGCCCTCCCAGAGGCTCGAGTAAAGCCTCCAGAGCCCAGGGAGGGCAAAAATGCTCCCCCGCCGTGGTGCAGGAGGGCTACTAAGCCACACCCACCATGGCCATGATGCCCACCCAGCAACCGGGCAGAGAACCCCTTGCTAAAATTTTTGAAGCCCACCCCTGGGCAGGTCCATGTTACATAAAGCTAGTGAGACAAGAGAGTTCATACTGTACACATGGCACAGATAGCTCTATTCTTAAATAAATGCTTCCATATGCACTGGGTAAGCCAGACTTGGCATATGATTGTGAGTGCCTGCAATGCGTGACTTTAAATTTTTATCCCTGCCTGTTTTGTTCCAGCCTCATATCCCTGGACGATGACCTCCCCTGTGATCAGCAGGCTGGCTATTTTAAGACTGGACGTGGACTTCAGCCCTGCTGGACTCCCTTTTCCGGTGATCGTTCCTCATATCAACAAAACAGCAGGCTACTTCTCCTCCTATCACCTGGCTGAGTGCAGGGTTTCCCCTGGCTGCTGCATTCCTCACAACAGCTGCCACAATTAGCAAGGTAGAGCAACTGACATTTCACTCCCCTGCATTTAGAAGGCCTGTGAACATGTTGTGACATCACTGCCTTCCCTCAAGGCCTGGGAGGGCAAAATTATTTCTCTATCCTGAAAATGACACAGAACTTGCACTGGAGTTTACTGGGTTGATCTGCGGACAAACTGCTTTCAGCCACCCTAGTTTCCAGCCTAGTTTATCTCCAAGAACAAGCAATGTTAAAAATTGCTTCTAAAATCCTAGTGGTTCAGGGCCAATAAAAGCAAAGGAGAGGCTGGGCAAATAGTCTACACCTGCTTGTAACTGTGGAGCAGCCAGTCCTGCCAGTTTAAAGCACCTACAGATCTACAGCAAGCATCCCAAATAATTGTGAACCGTATATGCAGCAGTTATGGCGTTAGGATACAAAACGTCAAGATGGCAAGCACTGCTGTGCAATTTAAGCCCCGCCCCCTTTTAAAAAATGCACGATGTGCATGGTACATGCGGAAAAGAAGCGAGGTTTCAATCAGGTCCTTCTGGCAGCCATTTTGACTTTTTGGACACTCCTCCTTAGCTCTCTAAAAACTTTTACTTAACACTGCATTCATTCATCGGGATTCAAACGTCACTGGCAAACGAGTTGAAAACAACATGATTTTTGTGATCATGAGATAGGTCTCAAAGCAGTTCAGCGTGAAAATAATAATACGACCATCATGCAAAAATCATCACCTCCCATAAGATATTGTACAATAAAACATCTCTTATGCTATAACAACACACACACACACACACACACACAACCACACGACACACATGGCAGATAAATGTAAAGCCATGGGATTAAATGATCTAGTTATGTGAATCTGTTTTTAAAAAATGGCAACCCAAACAAACGACACTGAAAACCATCTCCATATTGTACCCGAAAGAGGAAAGGCAAGCTATACTTTGTGCTACCGGCTCGGCGGAACCGGGCCGAACCGGGAGGAACCCACCACTGGTTAAACTGTAGGTTGCTCCTACAAATTCTCCTGTGCTTTAGTTCCCATCTCTATTTTTTTTAAACAAAATTTCAGACAGATGCTCCCTGTAGCTCAGATCAACTCATTCACATCATCTGTGAATTCTTAGATATTCCACTGCTTTCCTTCGTAGCTCCAGCTTTGAAACAAACCACAAGCCTACCCACATGGCATGTAGCAGACATATCGTGGATTGGGGAAAAGTTAAACTTTCCTCTTCCCCATCTGCTCCGCATTGGGGGGGGGGGGTTTCCGGGGGAGCCACCCAGTGCCCTTGAGAGCCTGAAGGAAGCCTAATTTGCCGCGGTCCAAGGAACGAGGGAAATCTACCCAGCAACAGTATAAAACAATTTGCCATTCGGTGATGCTTCCCAAATTTAAGCGAGGGTATTAGCTCCCCCACCTCACACACTTCAGCTGAGGATCATGCTGTGTGTGCATTGTTCCCCACCTTCTCCATCCACAACGCAAACTCTCACAGGGGACTGTCTGAAAGGTTTGCATATAAACAGAGCCACTCCAAAAATGGGGTGCGGCAGAGTGGGGAGGGGTGTGTATGTTGGGCTTCCTCTTTGTCCTGCAATGAGATATATGTCCAAAAAGGGTGGTTGCGTTTGGCATCCAGGACTGAGCAGCGCGACTAGGCTGAGTGACAACAAAGCCGGGTCACACACACAGGGCTGTTGTTCCATTCAAATGTTTACCCCCTTGAGGAGGGATTGGGGGTGGTGGGGTGGGGCTCAATGGCTCCTTTTGTAAGCAGCCTAGTAGCAGCACTGCCTTGCCAAAAGACCCCAGGTTGATGTCTTTGGGCCTTTTGTTTCAGGGCAGCCAGGAGGAGGTCAAAGGTCACAGGAACCCAACAAGAGGGGGGGGGACGACAATCTCCTTGTGTTAGCTGTTTTCACCCCTTCCCAGCTGGCTAAGTGCGAGACAGGTTTAGGCACTCTAGCAGATAGACAGTGCATCTTCTATCCCGCAGCTTTTCAGAGCCACACTACACACTCGGTGTTGCAGAACACTTGGGACCCTCTGCCTGGTGCCCGAGATGGGGGTGGGGGCAGGATAAATTCTCTGAGTAGACCATGGAATGGGTCCTTTGTGCCTTGTCTTCAACACACCCCTTTTACAACCCAAAGGCTAAGATCCGTTCACCCAACCCACTTAAAACCAGGTCACCTAAAACAGCTGCATTGCCCTACATACTAAGGGTAGTTACTGTTAATCTTGGTCAGTGGAGGAGTGGCTTAGCTTGATGTGCGAATCCAGCCCTTTGGGCATTTCAAAGTATTGTTTATATGCAGAAGATATGTTAATATGGAAAAGAGTAGAAGATGTTTGGTGAAACACATCCATTTGTGTTTGTGTGTACGCTTGTGTATCTCCCTCCTTGAGTAAATATACACCAGTCACATACTCTGTTCTCTCCTTCAAATTCTGCTATTTATATATACAGAATATCCTGTCAAGAACGATTTTCAAGGGATTCTTCCTCCGCTTCTCCATTTGGAAAAGCTCATGCTTTTATACATATATATATAAAGCATGTCTAGAGTTGCCTGATTAATATTGTGATCACATCTTTTTTTCATGATGCAAAAAGGAAAGGAAAGAAAAAGATACCACGACCCGTAATTTCCACTGGGTATTCTTAGACAACTTAGATTATGTACCCTCCAAACATTTGTCAGCATTAGCGGAAGGAACGGCACCGTGTTGCAAGGAAAACAAACATGGATGGTTTACATTAAGTAAATGATATACAGAATAAGTAGTAGAAGTAAATAGCTTCCATTAGAATCAACAGCCGGCATGCCTCACAAATTAAATTTCAAATGTACACCTCTGTCATTGCAGCACACTCTATAGGAGGCTCCCTTTAAAGGCTGCAGCTGATGTAAAATGCAGTGGCCTGTTCGCGCATGGGTGAGAACTGGCAGTAATGCATGACACCGATTTCGCAGATGCTGTACAGCATGGATGTCCAACCTTGGTCAACTTTGAGACCGGTGGACTTCAACTCCCAGAATTCCTCAGCTAGTCATGTTGCCTGAGGAATTCTGAGAGTTGAAGTGTACAAGGTTTAAATTCACCCCCTGACTATTGGGGGTGAATCATTGGCCCCCACAGAGAGGGCTCGCAACTTAGGTGTCCTCCTGGACTCACAGCTGTCTTTAAAAGAGCACCTGACGGCTGTGGCCAGGGGAGCTTTCTATCAGGTTCGCCTGATACGCCAGTTGCATCCCTTTCTGAATCGGGACTCGTTAAATATGGTTACTCATGCCCTTGTCACTTCCCGCCTGGACTACTGCAACGCTCTCTACATGGGGCTCCCCTTGAGGAGCACCCGGAGGCTCCAGTTGGTCCAGAATGCGGCCGCACGGGTCGTTATGGGAGTGACGTGGCGCTCCCATGTGACACCCCTCCTGCGGGAGCTGCACTGGCAACCTGTGTTCTTCTGGGTGCGCTTCAAGGTTTTGGTCACCACCTTTAGAGCACTCCATGGCTTAGGACCGGGGTATCTACGAGACCGCCTCCTGCCACCAGTAGCCTCTCACCGACCAGTACGCTCCCATAGAGAGGGGCTTCTCAGGGTGCTGTCGGTCAAACAATGTCGACCGGCGGCCCCCAGGGGGAGAACCTTCTCTGTGGGAGCACCCACCATATGGAACAAGCTCCCCCCCGGAGATACAGACAATCCCGGATCTTCCCGCTTTCCGTCGTGCCCTCAAGACGTTTCTATTCCAGCAAGCCAGCCTGGACTAACCTCTTCTAAAACTGCTCTTAAATTCTTAAATCTTAATCTCATAAATTTAGAGTTTTAATTTTAGGTTCAAGACCAAATTACTTAATTGTATTTTAATCAATCTTTAAAATATTTGTATTATATGTATTTTATCATTTGACTGTACACCGCCCTGAGTCCCCCGGGAGTAGAGCGGTATATAAATATAATAAATAAATAAATAAATAAATAAATAAATAAATAAATAAATAAATAAAAATAAATAAATGAATAAATAAATAAATAAATAAATAAAATAAACACATCCATTTTGTTCACCCCCTGCTGTACAATATTGCATTGGCTTCCCATAGCCTTTGGGGACACTGCAAAGATCTGTTTTTAAGGTTGGGTGCTCGGGAACCTACAAGATCACCTCCTCTAGGCAGAACCAACCGATCCAGTTTGTTTGTTTCAAATGGGTACATGAAATCAGGAGGCAGAATTAGGAAACCTCGTTTTCTGTGAATGCCCCATTGCTATATAACTGCTTACCTCTGAACAGCTGGATGGCACCCAAACAGCACTTCAGAGGGCAGTCAAAACGGAGGATTTTTCTGCAGAGGGTAACATTTATGTAAAGTAATGGGAGAATCTGCTTATTTGGATACCAGGTTCTGCAGCGAATTTGCAGTTTTTATCCATTTTGTAGTGCAAACCTCCAAGAGTCTTTGCAAAGGCAGCAGTGTGTTATTTCATGCATAGTAAATAATCATTTTCCTTGTTTGGTTTTTTAAAATTATTATTTATATTACTTATGTCCCGTATTAGATCCCTTCACTTCCAGACAGGTGTCCAGTTGTCACAATTGCAGCCGTTCTGAAAAGTCTGAAAATCCCAAATGAGGCATTGGCTAACTATGCATAAAAAGGCGTGCCACTTTTCCTTCAATACTGTGATCTAAACCACAACATCTGTGGTTTGGGATCTGTAAAAATTGCCGTGTCAGAGCGCTCTCCCTCTGCTTTTAATTAAAGACCTGAGTGGAACGATAGCATCCTGATATGACTGCACTGTAGATCGACTTGTGGGATAGCTTAAGACAGTGTTTCTGAACCTTGGAAGCTTGAAGATGGGTGGACTTCAACTCCCAGAATCCCCCAGCCAGCGCTGTTGGCTGGGGGAGTCTGGGTGTTGAAGTCCCACCCATCTTCAAGCTACCAAGGTTGAGAAACAGTAGCCTAAGACCTTTTAAATATCTCTATCCCAAAGCTTGACAGGCTTCCAGGATTTAAAATGAAAAACAACTTGCAATGTTTTTGCAACCACAGGACTTGAAGCAGAAATAAGTTGGCTCATGTGCTAAAAAGAAATATCACAGGATCACAGATGTGAAGTACACTTTTGTGAGGGGTGGAGAGAGCATTTGAGGAAACAAGGCAGGGTATGACATCCTTCTTTTCACTCCCACTAGAGCAGTGTTTCTCAACCTCGACAACTTGAAGATGTGTGGATGTCAATTCCTAGAATTCCCCAGCAGCTTTACTGGGTGCGGAATTCTGGGAACTGACATCCACACATCTTCAAGCTTGCAAGGTTGAGAAACACTGGACTGGAGTGATTTTCCAGTGATGGCGCCCTATGTATTGGCTGTGCTGTTCTGCATATAGGTTCACATTAGGCTGAATGAAATGTTTGAATTCCAACTAAAAATGGTATTAACCCATGTGCGTATTAATTATTTTGCCACTGCTTAAGCTTACTGGTATCTTTCGTGAAGCGATTTTAATAGTGCCGCTACGTGAAGTTATATAATCTGATTGTTTTAAAGAGATGCTGCTTTCAAATTGTTGATTTTAATGGCTATCCTGCACTCAAAATGCCAAAAGGTTGTGTAGGAAGTTAGCACCCACCCCTTTCTTGGAAGAATGAAATATTTTGGGAAATATTAAAAAGACAGAATATTATGTTTCCCTGGATGAGAAATGGAGAAGCATGTTTTAAAAACAAAGCAGCTCCCCCTTTTGTTAATGGGCCAGAGGCAGAAACTCAATCTTTGTCAATGGACCTTCATCTGCAACACAATGGGACCCATCTAGACAGAAACTCACCACCTGGCACCTGGGAAGATTACATCAGCCAGCAAGGCTAGCTTAGACCCCCACCCCCTGGCAGTCTGACAACCAATCAGGATACTCTTTCGGGGGCCCAGGAAGTTCAAAGCCAGAGAAAGCATAAAACCCGGAGACTCGCTGTATCTCGGCCCCTTTTCTGTTCAGGAACTGAAGCCATGTGATCCTGTCCACCATTAAACCATCTTTCCAAGCAGTCTCCATGTTTCCAGTGTCTTTTTCCCCACTGGGAGCAGATATTTCTTCCAACAGTTGAAAAGCAGAGAAGGAAAAAAAAATGATGAAAAACTGCACTTTCAAATAAATTCTGGAATTTTACACACTGAATGTGATATAAAAGTTACAGAATTCCAGAATAAAGATATGTAAAGCCAATAACCAATTGACTACTTGATTAAAAAAATAACTGATATTTTGTTTTAACAATTCTAGTGCTTCTAGAACTAAATTATCATTAGATCAATGATATTGTCCCATACTGTAATCTGACACATACATAATGCTGAAGAAGACTTTTCTTGACTTTCCCATTCAGACACCATCCAAATGTATTCGTCTGAATGCATTATTAAGTTTACAAAAAGGGTGATGAGTTAAGAGTGTAAGTGAGCATCCTTAGATGAAATCTCTTTCAACATTTTGTTTTAGTAAAATATTGCCAATTAGTTTCTGGTTTTAACATATTTCTATACATGTGTTTCTGTGTTTCTGTATGCACACTCACCTAGAATAAAAGGTGAGGTACAAGAGACTAACATTAAAGAAAGAAAACCCCAGAAATTACAAACTCCAAGTTTAGTTTTGAAATATAAACAATCTGTTAAAATCAAACCAAATCAATGATATCAGACTTGTGATTCATGGCAGCTTCTCACATAATGTTTTAGTCTTTTAAGCTCTTACTGGAATATTTTATATTTTATTTTAAATATTTGTAAAACGAAAGGACAATAAAAGCAGAGAGAGAAAAACTGACACAACCACCACACTTGATGATGTGTCACACTAATGCAATGTAGAACATTCTCATCTCATTCTGACCTCATCTTATCCCAGCGCCTGGGGGGGAAGACCCAGATCTTATGTGTATTCCAGAAGGATAAAACAATTGGGATTGTTGAATTTCCAGGGGAAGAGTGTTCTGTAAGGCAGGGCTGGTGAACAAATGAATAGCCTTCAGCTGATCATGGAAAATGTCTTAAGCCGCAAGACCACCACTGTAAATTTTGCTTCTTTGGGAGAAGAAGAAGATTGATATAGATTGCCCATGAGGCAAACAATGTCAATCATCCCACAGGGTCAAGTTTGGTGGCTCCTTGCCAAGTTAGGTAGATTTAGCAGGGTAGTCCAAGTCAATGAATGTTTCCCTCAAGGAAAGTGCATTACATTCAAGCCTGGCTAACTTGTTTTGACAGCTGAGGAAGAAAAATCTCGCAAAATCCTGTCCCTGTAAGTAAATACAATAATAATGTAATAACTAATAATTTGCTGCTCTTTCATGACAAATGCCTGGATAACTGCTGTGGGGCTACATCCACAGACTCTTCCCTGTTATTATTTAGCTTCAATCCTCTTTTCACTGTTTTCTTCCATGATGAATTGGTCTCATGTTACCCAATCGTGGTAGCTTCACTCTCAATTTTAAAAAATTCAACATCTTATTGTTATCTTTTATCTTACACTGATAGGTGAATCTTTTTTCAAAAGCGAAGAACTCACAACAGGAGAGATAACAGCACCCCCAACACACAATATCCAAAGACCCCTTCGGGCTATAATTTACAGGCAGTGAAAAGACAGAACTGATTTCTTGACAGTTCCATTTCATTTTCACTAATTATATTTTCACAAGGTTTTGGGCATACCAAGGGCCAAACCCACCTGGTGAATGGTTAATGTGGATTAACCCATTGGTTAAACACAAATGGGGAGAATAATCCCCTCCCCCCCAAAATCAACCCAGTAGCGTTTTTGCAACATTTGCTGTATAAAAAAGCAAATATTTGAGAAGTGAAACAAACTGCATGAATTTATCATTCAATTCATTCATATTATGAGTGCTTCCGTATGTGTGTGTGTGCGCGCACACACACACAATGTATGAGAGATATAGGCACACATGTACACCCATCACCCACACACCTTTTTGTAAAAAGACACATTATGTATTTGGGTTCCTAATCATTGTCACTTTTCAATTAGGGAAGACCTCATTCCATTTTTCCCTGCAATTTTCCCCAGGGAAAGATGATGGATGAAACAAGCTTTATGAGACAGGCAAATGTGGCTTCGAAATGCAAAGTAAGGTCACACTAATTTAATTTAGCATAATTTTTAACTCCTGAATATATTGCAGGCCCAGGTTCAGATGCTATGTGGAAGTGACACAACCTGCTTCTTTGTATTTTCTGTCTAGACAAACACAGACGCGCTGGGAATCTAGACAGCGGGGGGAAAAGGGAGCAATGCATAGATTTGCTTTGGTAAATAAATATTTTTTTTCGCACATTCTTATAAGCGTTATCAGTTTCAAGAACCAAATGAAAACACTCATCTATCACTAAGGGGCTGCCAGCACTGATATAATTGTCTCAGGAGTTTGTGCAACAGCCAGTTTTCTTCAATTATGGCTGTAAACCTCAAACCACTTTGCTCCAGTGAGACATAATGAGGCTTTCACAGAAATTGTGGTTCTTTACTGCCTAACACCACACTGATTGCAACTCTTTACTGCTGCAACGGACAGCCTGAAAAAGACGCGCTGTATGTTGCATCAAACGGCCATCTCCGCTCTGGGCAAGGGGGTATAAAAGGTCAGCTCCTCAAAAACTATTTATCTGATTTCAAGATTGTTCACTAATTTCTGCAGGAATGAATTTGCTTTCCAAAACGCTTGGGATAGTTTTAAGGGGTTTTTTTTTGCAGGGGGAGGCAAATAATGAAATCACCAGCATGCTGCAAGCTCAGCTCTCTTTCTCTGCATGTTGTCATGTCACCCATGCTTTAAACGGAATGAAACTTGTCCTAGTCTGCTAGGAATGAACGAAATTAAAAAGGAATGAAACTTCTCACTAGCCTAGTGAAAAGAAGGACTAGGGGAGACATGATAGCAGTGTTCCAATATCTCAGGGGCTGCCACAAAGAAGAGGGAGTCAAGCTATTCTTCAAAGCACCTGAGGGCAGGACAAGAAGCAATGGGTGGAAACTAATCAAGGAGAGAAGCAACCTAGAACTAAGGAGAGATTTCCTGACAGTTAGAACAATTAATCAGTGGAACAACTTGCCTGCAGAGGTTGTAAATGTTCCAACACTGGAAGTTTTTAAGAAGAGGTTGGAAAACCATTTGTCTGAAATGTTTCCTGCCTAAGCAGGGAGTTGGACTAGAAGACCTCCAAGGTCCATTCTATTCTATTCTATTCTATTCTATTCTATTCTATTCTATTCTATTCTATTCTATTCTATTCTATTCTATTCTATCTCTATCTCTATCTCTATCTCTATCTCTATCTCTATCTCTATCTCTATCGTTATTGTAAATAATATATTTCTGGATTGCCTGAAGGTAAATATCTGAATATTGTAGGGTTTCTCGACATTTGAAGCTTCTAGTCCAACATTATCATCAACCAATACTCAAAAGTCTGAAGATGATTTAATAGTAGTCAACATTTGATGGTTTCAAAGATGCAGTCAACATCTGACAGGGTCTGACAGGTTAACAATCAGTATTTGACACTACTCATCAGCAGAGTTGCAGTAACAGCCAATATGGCATGTCACAGTATCTGACATGTTTCAATCAGCTTCTCTTTGTCTTCCAGCAGATTTATAAGCGTACTGAACTCTTTTCATTTTAACACAATTTTATTAATCAGGAAGCATCCCTTGAAGAGGGAGAAAAGTACAAAGTGCTGAAATGAAAACATCTGATGACAACTTCCTGCTTTCAACTTCAAACGGTGATTCCATGTAAAATGTTGAAATAGAGTCATAAATATTTGTACAAATTCTATTTAAGCTTTGGAATGTGTTTGGATAAAAGTGTTAATGGCTTGTTTTGAAATGTTAAACTTTACTAGCATTAGTATCTTCACTGCATGGTAAATGAGCACTGATCATGGTTTAGTGAAGAAAAATGACATAAAAATGCATATCTAAGGATGGGAAAAAAGGAACCCGTTGTTATGGACGTTTTCATGCCTGGTCACCTGGAGGCAACCTCACTTACCTTAGCTATGTGCTGTGTGCGACTGTACAATGATGTGGTACATATTACAATAGGGGAGAAAGTAGTTGTATTTGGAATGAATCTTAAGGAGATGGTCTATGAGAATAGGCTGAAGGAACTTGGGGTATTTAGAAAAGAAGATTGAGGGAAGACATTCCAGATGTTCTCAGGTATACAGTATAAAGAAAGTTGTGGGTTCTATATCTCTGGAGGTTTTTAAGAACCGGATAGCTATCACTTAAAGTTAACTGATTTTGCAGAAGAATTGGATGAGCCTTATTCCTTTGTAACTCTACAGTTCTGTGATTCTATGAAAACACAGAAAACGAACATGTGTCTGAGGTTCACACTCCAGAACAGTTTTACACTAAGGCAATGATAGCCAAGTGGGTGGGTTGAACATATTAAAGTAGGAGTTATGGAGGCTAGCTGAGCCTAAAATACTGGTTTCCAAAATGGAAACAAAAAGTGGTATGTATCCAAAATGCAATACATTCTGTTCTACCCTATTGCTCACAACACAGGCAGTTTACACAATAAAAATAAAACACCATACAATATGCAATAACTTTACAGATGCATCCCAGGTCCATTGTCCAGGATAAAAGCCCATTACAATAAGATGATTTTTATGGCTTTGTGAAATTTTAGAATCCAATCATTCTAGAATAATAGAATATTTAGAAAGTCTGGGGAAGATTTAGATTTAGACTCCAGGGTGTCAAAACTGGTGGCCTGCGGGCCGGATGCATCACACGCAAGCCACGCCCACAGCAACATCACAAAACATCATGTGACCGCAACATGACACAGCAAGTTTGACACCCAGGATTTAGAAGTATTTGGGCTCAATGTGTTAAAAAATTAATGATCTTACACTGGCATATTAATTTTCCCCCCATAGGTACAATTCCAAGTCATGGTTTCTGCTACTATGGTTCATTCATCAAGCTACAAGTAGCTAGATTCACATATCATGCTAAATTAAAGCCTAGGACTTATGTCAATATTTTGCAACGTTGGCAACTTTTAAAATGTGCAGACCGAGAGTTGAAGTCCACGCATTTTAAAGTTGCCAAGGTTGAGAAATACTGGCTTATGCTGATGACTTCCCAGAATAATAAAATCCACAAACTAATCAATTAATTAGTGATTTCCAGAGAGCTGCAGGAGTCTATCAAAAAAAAAAAAGAGGTTGCAGCAGATTTTGTTGAAAAAACTGTAGGGACTTGTCTAGGCAGTCGTTGGAGTCAAGAATGACTGAAGGACACCCAAAAAAACAAAACAAAACAAAACAAAAAAACCCCCCAAAAGTAGGGAGCCACCAAAACCCTTTGTCCACTGTAATTTCAGGCTGGGGAGTGAGGTTTCAAGATTGGGAATCAAAGCAAGAGACATTGGAGATATTTCAGTACAATGGAAATTGCACATACATTGTGTCACAGAACTTAGCCTCTTGATGTCAAATTTCGCTTGCACAATTGCAAAATGCTTGAAGGTGTCAATGGTTGGGCTGGATGGCTAGGCTGTCTTCCCCGCCCTCGTGGTTTCAATAAATCATGCACTTACGATAGAAGTAAGGATATGCTTCGGGGTACACCCTGAGCCCTGGATTTCATTTTCACCATCCTTTCATGGAAAGGTTACATTCATCCATTCTGCTGAACCAAGTTTTACCTAACTATGGTTTATTAAATAAATTACAATTGGCTAGGCTTGAAGTCAACATTGGGTATTATAATTTAAAGTGATACATAACCTTAGCTCCAAATTCTTTCCCAGATGTCTTCATTTCGGCAGCTAATTCAGATGGGAATGACCTAATGTGCACTTACTACAGTTAAAAGCTTTGCAATTAAAATTCCTATCAATTCACTGCAAGTGACTCAGAACAACTGACATATCACAAGGTATCTTCTTAACCACTTTTGCTCTAAACTGAACCTTGCTGTTCATTTCCTGGTCCTCTGGATGACTAAAACAAACTACAGGATGCTAATTGAATTGGAAATCTTTGCCACGTTTCTGTTTTCAGTTCCCAATCCAGCTGCTCTGTTTTGTGTCGGAGTTTCTATTACACTTTTGAAAAATAAATCCAGCCAATTCGCGAAACCATTACAAAACCAGCGTTGATTGCAAACCTGTGTATTCTTTGATGCTGCAACTTTGTATTGCTAAATAAGAAGAGCAAAATCTATTTCCTCCATTAATACAAAACTGGTCTACTAAATCATTCCTCCTCCTCCTCACCCAGGCTAACAACATATTTTCTGGCTAACAACCAAGTATGTGCAAGATCCAGTCATGTCTGGACTCCTGGCTGCCCACGAAGGCATGAGGGCGGGGGAGTGTCTCAAATTTATGAAAATCTAATCTTGTTACCCAAAGCAATCTGGGTGATAAGCCGGGAGTGATTCATTGTCATTCCCACCATCAGGTCCCATGTGACTAACTTGCAATGGGCATACAATTTCATTTATCTCGGTTCCAAGCACCGGCCAAGCAAGGTTTCTTCCTAATTGGAATGAAGACACGCTGCCTTATAAATGTAGGCCTGGGACCATTTGCAGCGGAAAGAAAAACAGACAAAATTTGTTTGTTTTTTTACCCCTCCAAAGTATCTATTTGTTTTCAAAGTGAAGAGAAAACCCAGTTGTTGCTTCTCCACTTGTTATTGAAAATAAGCGGAGGAAGGAGTACTAGATATGTTTGCCATGTTATTTATAAAGTTAGAGCTCTATTTATAAACATTTATAAAAATGGGGGTTAAAAAAAATCTTTAAAAAGTATAAAAATATTCGAAGTCAGAAGCCAATCTTTTCTTCTTATAACAAAATAGTCTATACAAGGTTTCCAGCCTTTCAAGGGGTGGGGTGGGGGGATTCCAACGTTGTTGTTTTTTTTTTCTCTGACCAAACTTGTCGGCTTCACCATTTCTGCAAGTTCAGTTAATTTTATAATCCATTGTATAGACAAGAGTGAACTTTACCCAACTTGGCACCCTCGTGCTGGCCTGTGACTCTCATCATCCCCACCCAGTGGGGGCCGTTGGGAATTTCAGATCAACACATCTAGATAGTCTTCAGAGCAGAAAGTTGGCTTCCATGAAGCTCTTGCTTGTTACTAAGCTGGATCAAATTCAAGCAAAACACTTGTCAGAAGTTTTTACAGGTCAGATGGGAGTTTCATAGTTCTTCAACGGAAGAACTGAACCAGAGAATATCTACACCCAAATTAAGAGCAATGTTCTCCCAGTTTGGGTGCTCGCACTGGAAGAATGAAACTCTGTGAGATACATGCAGTTGAAGACCAAGGCTGAATTTTAATAGCAACTTTTCCCCAAAACTACTGAATGTAGCCTGATTTAGGAATGAGTTAGTCTTTAATTTATCAGTTACCTGAGAAATTTAATCTCTTGCTGCTCTTTGGATGATTTCCCCCCACCCTGAAGAAACTGTTTACTATTAAGATCTGATCCTATTGTCCACAGCTAGAACTAATACAGGAAAATCATTCCAATTTTCTGTAAAGTCTCTGTTCTCTTCACAAATCCTTTCACAGTTAGCTGGCTGTTTGTTTCACTGATTTATAAGTCTCACCTCAGAAAGATCCAGTAATATGTTGTTGTTTTCTTTCTAAACTATGGGGAAAATAAATCCTCTGCTTATTTTTACATATCTGACATTGAATTCCTCAGATTCTTCTACCTGCTCTATTATTTACTTCATTATTAATTCATATTTGCTTTATTGAAGATTTTTCCCCTTCTTCCCTTTTAATCTCATTTGTGTAAGACTTTCATTACTTTTGTGGTTTCCTTGACTCTGCTAATTAACCATGCTGGCATCTG
>WNWU01000033.1:12546760-12557397 GCA_012654045.1 Ptyas mucosa | reverse complement strand
TCCTAAAAATCAGGAAATGAGTCACTAAAACAAGGAATGTGTTTGCCTATTAAATCTTGGAAATTTGTAGTAATTCCCTGTGTTTGGATAGACATAGCTCAGCAACTGGGCACATGGAATGGAAACTGCATTGCAGAAGTTGCTCCATTATTATATAACCAGCAAACCAGAACAATTGGTCAAAGAAAGTGCAGGAGGAAAGATGCCAAAAAGTAAAAAGGATAGAAATAGCAAACACTAGAGGGACCAGGGAACCCTGCTTTAAATGGACAGAGGGTTGAGCTGTATGCTAACATTTCGCCACAGAAACTAGCTCTCCTCTGTCCATATAAAGAGTTCCTTTAACCAATAACATTTGATGTGGTGTGAAATTATGTGCCTGCTGTATGTACATTAGTTAAAAGATTTTGGGGGGGGGGGGGATTAAGAACAAATGAGGGGAATGGTTTATCTGGCTATCCCAATGCAAACTGGTTTTGCACAATTTTGCCTGACATCCCACAAAATGCCTTGAAGAAACCCAGTGCCTTTCGGCTATATAAATACACTAGATGGGTAGGCATGCATAGAATGCAATTTTAAATCAGTACCAGCGTTGATTATTCCAGTACACTCCAACACTGTTTTGGATTGTTGCTTGAGCAGAACAATTCCTGGGTTAAGCACCAACACCTGTGTGGAATTCCAGAGATTATACTAGATAGACTAGGAAAGAAAAGCAGAGGGATAAAAGGATTATAAAGGATTCACAAAATCTACATGAATTGGAAGATAAATGGGAGCTTCCTATAGTTTAGGGAGATGAGTAACTGATAACCCAGCTGAAATTCCCTAAAGCTGTGTTTCTTAACCACAGCAGCTTTAACTTGTATGGACTTGAACTTCCAGAATTCCTCAGCTGGAATGCTGGGAATTGAAGTCCATACATCTTAAAGTTGTTAAAGTTGAGAAATGATGCCATGGAGAATACATTCTTCAGTTTTTCAGCAGGAAAATGGGGGAGGTGAGTAAAACTCCCTGTTTCCCCGAAACTAAGACCTCGCTGGATAATAAGCCCAATCAGGCTTTTCAGCACATACAATAAAATAAGCCCCCTCCACCAAATAAGCCCCCCACCAACTATTTACACGCATGCGCAGCCGGTCCTGCCATTTCCTCTGGTTGCTTGCTGCGCAAACAACACGATGCGAGAAGGTGAGGCCGGAGGGGGGGAGGGGGCATCCCCTCCCCTCCGTGTTCTTCACGCTGGTCAAGTGGCCCAACACATCCCACCCCACCCCAATGGCAACAGCAGCCTGGCTGCTTCCCTTCCCTACTGTCTCTTTATTGAGAGGGGTGGCAAGTGGGGCGGGGGAGAAGCAAGACACGTGGCGTGAGACCTGGCTCCCCTTGCTGTCTCTTCTCCCCCCCCTCGCTGGGCGTGGCAGGGCTCCTGCCCTTCGCTTAGCCATCAACCCCCTTTAGGGATGCAATTTGGGGGTGGCAGGTGGGGCGGGCGAGAAGCGGGACGCAGGTCTTACCTTTCCAGCTCCGTCACTTTCCTCGCTGTTGTGTCCAGGGAAACACGCTGTAAAAGAAAACTTCTCACGAGTTCAATCAAACTTCTCGAACTCGAAGTGGTTTTTTTCACAACCTATTTCCCTGGACACAACAGCGAGGAACACGACAGAGCTGGAAAGGTAAGACGCGCGTCCCGCTTCTCATCTGCCCCACCTGCCACCCCCAAATTGCATCCCTAAAGGGGCTGGGTGGCTAAGCGAGGGGCAGGAACCCTGCCATGCCCCGGGGGGGGGGGAAGAAGAGACAGCAAGGGGAGCCACCTCTTGCTCCACACATCTCGCTTCTCCCCCGCCCCACCTGCCACCCCTCTTGATAAAGAGACAGTGGGGAAGGGAAGCAGCTGTTGCCATTGGTGTGGGGTGGGACGTGTTGGGTCGCTCGGCTGGCACGAAGAACAGGGACGGGAGGTGACGGCAGCGACGGGACATCCAGTCCCACGCTCACTGCCTCCTCCACCCCCAAAATAATAGGGCCCCCCGATAATAAGGCAAAACCCTTATTTGGGGGGGGTCAACTGTGGCGTAGAGGTTAATACATCTGCCTAATATGCAAGCAAGCCCAGGTTCGAATCCCAGAAGGATATGGCTAGCTGATGAGAGCTAAATAGCTTGAAATAGATCTATACTAGTCTCCCTTTATTTCTTTGTCAGTAAATATAAATTTAACACAAAATAGTTTGTCGTGAAAGCGACTGCCTGAGGGCTCCTGGATTGGGGCTGAAAGGTGAAAGGAAGCAGTATGCTCCTTCCCCAGTTTGCTTCGATAGAAACCAACCCCCCCCCCCCCCCGTATGTATGTATGTATGTATGTATACAAATTTGGTATATATATATGTGTGTGTGTGTGTGTGTGTGTGTGTGTGTGTGTGTGTGTGTAAATTTTAGAGATACATGTAAAATAATGAAAAGCAGACCCAGGGACACCCATCAAGGTTCTACCAATCTACTAATGCCTGCCACATTTATACAAACATGGTTGTGGGTTCAAAGTAATGTATTACTCAGTATTAGTTTGCAAAAAAGAAATTCCAAAGAACCCAAGACAATGGTTTCCAAATTCTTTAGCTTTAACAGAAATTTTTGACTCACTCTGTCTTACTTTGCAGCTGGACAATGTGTAGTTGTCTAGAAATTATTAATTTATGGCATCGAACATTGTTCACCATTACTAAGTTAATGCTACAGGAAATTGTGGTTTACCATCATCTCTGATGATCAGAGATTCTGATACGGGTGGTATAACAATTTCTTCTCTAACAGGGAAAACAAACAAACAGGTACAAATGACAGTAGTGTTTAAGTATTAAGATGCTTCTGGTAATGGAAGCTGTTTAATAGTAAAACAAACAGCATGAAAAAGTGCTGGATCTTTGTTCATTTGAGATTTTAAATAGAAGCTGGATGGTAAGGATGCTGAAGCAGTAGATTTTCTGCACCAGTAAAGGATAGGATTGGAATTATTTCTATGGGTCTATAAATTATCTACCAGAAAACGTCTCCATGTCTAGTACCACACCGCCATGTCTAGCATTGTATGTGAATATCTTTGGCCATGATGACTAGAAATTATAAGCTTTGCTGTCTTAAGCTACATGAAAAACACCATTACTGAAGAATTTGATTTCATGTTGTAGGAATTCTGAACAAAAGTCACCTCCCGAGGCAGCTGCTATAATCGTAGCTCATGTTTTGCATAAACTTGCAACTCTGAATTAGGATTTATTTGGGTTTATTTTAAATACCTAATCTCAAGCCTAGATATAACTTGGGTAGATTTTTATGAGCAAAACAAACAGTAATACAATAAAGTTATGAGGTGATAAAATTGAAAATATGAACCTGAAGGATGTTCCTGGAAAAAATGCTACTTGAAAATTGAAAATTACTAAAGGTGGCATAAGGCTAAACAAGAGTATTCTAGGCTACTTTGAAGTAAGAGCACTTTAAAATTCAAGAGATTCTTTGTGATACATCCCACCTGCTGTGTGATTTTTGCAGGTCTTGGAATTGATGGCGCAAAGTTCAGAAATCCATAACAAACGCCTATCGTTGGAAGCTACAACTGGTTTTTCTAGAAATTGCTTACTATCACCCTGCCACCCAAATTAACGACTCCACTATCCTTAGAGATGTACTCGCAGAGTAATCCAGGAAGAGAAAATAAACACTACTGAGATCTGTCCCAGATTCCCAAATCCACATTGTAATCTACATTTTCCATTCTTGTCCCCCAACCCTCCTCCTTCACATGAAACAAACTCTCAGATGAGCTGTTGGCAATGTTTGTCACTGAACCCTAGCACATGTGTGATTGTAAGCAACAATCAAGGGTTTTAAAAATTACGCAAAGCATCTTCTGACAAAATGTGAAGAAAAGAAATAAAATCGGTAACATTACCAGTCCTCCCCAACTTGGATAGTGAAATTCAAAGGGTTTTGCAACTGAGTGTTGTGTCTAACCACTTCTGTTCCACATTATTTATGCCCCTTAATATTCTGGTTTCCCATTTACTAATTTTGTTCCTATAACAGACAGAGTGTAGACGATAAAACAGCTGTTGAATTTGCCCTCTAGCCTTTTCTTATGCCAGAAAATCTATCAATTGTATATTGAGTGATAAGAAAAGCCACAGAAGAAGGGGAAAAAGAGCTGTAAGTCCAGAAATGCCTTCTTCTCTTTCCTTTTCCGAGAATCCCTGCTTTGTTGTCCTTACCTACCCTAAAGTTGACTCAAGGTCAAGTCCCTCAGGTTATAATGCTTGAAGTCCTTATTTAAC
The DNA here is from genome assembly GCA_012654045.1 of Ptyas mucosa. Classification (NCBI taxonomy): domain Eukaryota; kingdom Metazoa; phylum Chordata; class Lepidosauria; order Squamata; family Colubridae; genus Ptyas; species Ptyas mucosa. The sequence goes on along the minus strand of WNWU01000033.1, from coordinate 12,553,061 downwards.
AGGAGCACCTCTACATCAATAGGACCACTTCAAAGCATAGGATGCTTTGAGGATTATAATGATCACAAGCTTCTCTGGCTTCAAAAATGTTAAATAGCAATGGGAATCATACACCTCAGTCAACTTTTCTATGGACCTTAAGGGTATTGAAAGATTATTTGCAGTGAGGTCTACCAGAGCCAGTTCCTTTACATATAGGGTGTATATTTTTAAAATTAAATATTGCTTTTAAAAAAAGAAGATAGAATTATTCTGTTAATACAAATTAATATAAAGTAAGAAAGAAAAGAAAAGAAAAAAAAGAAAGCTAAAAGTGCAAAGAAAAAAGTAAAAGAAAAGGAGGGGGGAAAAGATGCAAAGTAGCTCCAATCTTTACCGCAGTTATAAGTACAATTATAAATATACCTCTTTCTCTATGGTTAGAACATTAACTCTCTTCTGTCTAGGATAGATTATACTTACTTACTGTAAGCCGTAAATTCATTTTTTTCTTTTTTTCACAAAAAATTTATAAGGGGTTTCCAATTGGCAGTACACATGCTGTCTTTTCTCTGATTAAATTTAGCCTTCTCAGCAACTTCCATCATCTTCACCAACCATTCCTCCACTTGGGGTAATGTCAGATCTTTCTATTTTTGTCCATATAACAATCTCACTGCAGTTATCATGCACAACAGCAAAGTTCCACGACTTTTTTCCAATTGTTTGTCCATCAATTCCAAAAGAAAAACCTCTGGTGTAATCTTTAAAATCCTCCGAATCAATGTGTATATCTCAACCCAGAATTTTCTAGTTTTTGACATGTCCACCAAACATGATAAAATGTTCCTTCTTGCTGTTCACGTTTCCAACATAAATTTAGAATGCCTTTATAGATTAGTCCTTGACTTACAACCATTCAAAGTTATGAGGGCCCTCCAAAAGCTACTTTTACAACCTGGTTTTGAAATTATGGCCACTGCAGCACTCTTATAATCGACTGCAAGGATGCTACAGTGCACCCGCCTATCTCCCCCTTCATCTTGCCCCACTAGCTCCCTGAAGGCCTTGGGCCTGTTCTTCCTCCCCACTGAGTCTCTGCAGGCCTTCTATTTCAAGTGAATCTTCAAAACTGTAAATTCTTTTGTCTACTTTAAAACTTTCTAATAATGGTAAATAAGAGAATCACTGAGAGCTATATCCCTCGGCTAACAATTCTTCTCTTGATTTTATTCTTACATTCCCCTTGACAAAATTCCAGTACCTTGCAATAAGTTAGCCATTTGGTTTGCATATTATTTTTCATTAATAAAATGCTTCTTGAGTGGAGATCCACAAAGGTGCTTTTGGGCACAACCTGAGTATGTATCTAGTCCATATTCTCATGTTGGCACACCCAACGTAATAATGACTTTTAAAATGCATATCACCTTGACTTTATCCTATCACATATATCAACCAGTTCTTGATGTAAGTATAATCCACATGAGAAGCCCCTAACAGGGGAATTCTAAGTCTACCTTGATTTTTGTAGGACTTACTTATATGTAGGTCCAATATCCTATTTGTGGATCACACATTCAAAAATCCAAGCCCCAATAAATCAATGTGAAAAGGCAGAATTGCTCCTAAATAGATTGGATCAGAAGTTAATATATCTTTTAAGTGGTTGCTCTACAGGACTACAGTGTGAGATATAATTAGACCCAAAGATGCTTTTCTACTGGTGCAAAATTTAGCACTACTTGCAAAGCTCCTTGTGCAAGCAGACATAAGAATGAGTTCAGAACTACTACACTGCATTACTATTTCAGGAACTTTCATTCTTATACATCTTCCATTCTTATAAAACTGTCCAGTTTGCCATTTTTTTTCTTTCTACCTGTAGTTCTTCTGATCTAAAGCAATATAATTTAAAGAAACTAGAGGAATAATTTCCTTTGGGAAGGCAAAGACAGAAAAACTCACTTGGATCTTATCTCTGTAGCAAATACGTAAGTTGTTGGAATGATTCTGAGCTCTCATAGCATTTACAAGACCTATTAATTATTATCTTGTGCATCAGTTCTTCCAAACCAAGCTCCATCCCGGTTGAGACTGGTAACAGTCCATAACACAAAACATTCCATCACTTCTGACCAGTGTCAATTCCTTTCTAGAGACACCAGTCTTGAATTTTAAGAACCGCAACTAAATTACTTCTCAGACCTTCTGTAATAATGCTGTTGCACACAATCCCATTACCAATCAACTACTACACCCAAAACCTCTTTGAAAATTACCTAATGAAATGCAAGATTGAAACACAGCTGAAAGGCAACCAGGAGAACTCTGCTTAAGTATCTTTAATGAAAAAGAGTTTGTCACTTTCCAAGACACTTTGCTGTTCCACTGGACATCATATATCTACAAGAATAACGTTCCAACAACTTTATTTGAAATCTCCTATCTTGTAAATGGAGCTCAGAGTCTGAATCCAACTTTATGGAAAAATAATGCTCCATAAGCCATGCCAATTTATCACCATTTAAACCATCAGAAGCCACATAAATTTATATCTAACTCAATCCAATTTCATTATTTTTATGCCTCCACTATTAAGGTTAGCAGAACATCTAATTACTCTAGCAAACACCAAGAGAGACTGTTAGGCAGGCTTTCTGTATCTTCCTTATAAAAAGGAAACTAATAGAAAGCAGGTAGAAAAAGGTGCTTCTTACATTTGTTAAAATACTGTATTACCAACATTGCCTACTTCTATACTTGTACCTCAGATGGAGTTTGCAAGTCTTTGTAATATTGACTTTGAAGCATCCAAGATGATCTAATTGTGGATTTTTCTCTCCAGAGGAAAGAAGTGCATAGAACATTTATGCTGCCATCAAGAATGGTTTTGTATTTGTTTACTTGATCCATGTATCTACACTGCCATTAACAGCATATGGAATATACTCAATTATACAAGTCTACCTCCAGGAGTTTTTAAGGAGTGATGAACATCCCATGGCCCACATCCTATTTGTTTCTTAATCATAAGGTCTACATTACAGAAATATATTATTTTTTCAAAGCATAAACATTTGTTTTTTAAGGATAACCTAATCAGAAAGGCGTTTTTAAATTGGCATGACCTGAAAGTCAAGTAGATCTTTTAATTTTGTCTATTTGAATAAAAACAATTTGCAAATAATCCATATCTCCTTTTTGATGTAAACTACCAATTTTGTGTCTGACAATTTTCAGCTTTAACCTAATATTTTTATACACGCACAAGTCTGAACTCTCCATAATGGGGAGAAATTTTATTATATCAAGAGGTCACAAACTGCAAATTCAGCCTTCTAAATGCTTTCTCTGCAAAATCAGAGAACTGGGAAGTGGAGAAAACAATTAGCCACTTGTAATTGATGGTGACTCTCAATCCTTCGTGCCATGTAACATTTATAATGAAAGAGAATACTTTTAAATATCATGGGATACAATCAAGTACAATTGAAACTAACAAGATTTTAAAAGGCAGGAAAAAAAGATGTGAACTATTTCAACTATTTGAAACAGGACTGGGAGATAGATAGACCTGTAGATTTTATTATAATATACAGGATTCCTTAATATTGGCTGTGCTACCTGGGGCTGCTGGGAGGTGTAGTTCAACAATACAAAACAGCTTCCTAAAACCAAATATTATAGCTTAAGCAAACAGGTCTCTTAATTTTCTAAAAAGTCAAATAGCAGGCATACCTATAACACTGTTGAACACTTTACTAGCAGGAAAAACTTCTGGAATTAATGAGCTAAGTTATGTTGGAGTTAACCAAGTTATGCTTGAATAATTTGCCTTTTCCGCCTTGTTGCTAGGGAACAAACACTTTATACTTCAGAGTTTAAATCTTATCTTGCAGATTGTGTAATCTCCTGTCATCGCTGCCTCAGCATCTACGGTGGCATAGCATAAGCTCTTGCATCTCGTTTGTCCTTCTTCCTCGGATTCAGGGACGGGTTTCAAAACCCATCGCTACCGGTTTGCTCGCGGGTGCGCACTCACGTGGGCGCGCAATGCTACTGCGCATATGCAGAAGCGTCCAGGCGGAGCCTCCCGCTGCTACTAGTTCGCCCGATCCGGGGTGAACCAGTAGCAACCCACAATTGCTTGGATTGTAAAACAGGTGACTGCCAAACTTCTGGAGTCTATATCAACCCTTTGGTGGATCATCTGGCTACAAGATGCAACTCAGAGTGGAACAAGATTGGTGCTCTTTGAATCTGTTTTAGTTATACCAGAAGGATGAGATACAGTTATTAGCTTTGTCTTTCCCCATTCCTCGTAATTCTCCAGCAAAAGTTAAATGCCTATTCTAAAAATCAGACTGAACCTCTTCTCTCTGCTGTGTGGACTTAAATCTAGAGGCAATGAATCTCATGGAAACTCTGTGAGATTTAGAAGAATCCTAAAGGGCTTAAAAGACTTCTGAAACATCCATGGGAATAAATGGCTACCTGCTTCAGAGGTTATCTTGATAGTAAGAAGGGATGAGAGGCAAACTGCAATACAAACTACAAACCAATTGCATGTTGCACTGTTTCTTATTATTTATTTCTACAAATAAATAAGTGGCTTGAGTCTTAAGCTGGGTTCTTTCTTCCAAGAGAATTGAGTCTCATGCATAGGAACAGCAAAACAATCTATGCCTAACAATCTGCATTAAATATTCTGTGATAAAAATAAGACAATAAAAAACCATACTGTAGAATGGTCTCCGAGCTTGGTTACTTGCTTGCAGATGTTTCATTACCTAGCTAGGTAATATCAGGGTTAGTGAGTGTGGGGTTTACTCCCTGTTTATAGGCAGTGCTTTGCCCTGCTAGCTTTGGTGAGGATCTGGTTTCCTCCTTAATGGTTTTAGTACTGCCACAGAGTATGGTAGTTAATTGCAGTAATTCAGTCATGAATTATAGAGACAATATATGGGCTCGTGCATGAAACATACGTGACTTTTAATTCCAACAGAAGAAATTGAACTGTGGCATCTTTAGTACTCATTGAATTTGGTTGTTCGCTTGCAGATGTTTCATTATTCAACTAAGTAACATCATCAGTGCCTATAAGTAATCATTAATAACTGATATTATCTAGTTGAGTAATGAAATGTCTGCCAGCAAACAACCAAGATCAGAGAGCACCAAGGACACTACATGACATTTAATTGAAAGGCATTTATCTCTATACTATTGGAATACCTGAAAAATCAGGTTATGGCTAGATTGTCATGGAGAAAATCTACATGGTTGCTAGGAGTCAACAATGATTTGATGGCACATAATCATATATTTATATACTGGGGTGTGGTGAAGACTTTCAATTAAAAATATTTTAAAAAATCAGAAAAGACTCAGAATATGTTTTTCCCTGCTTCTAAATCACTCAGAATCCCAGAGAACGGAACTGTGACTCATTATAGATATTTGTACTAACTACCATTTAGGAATTTCATTTCCTGCTTGATCAAGTACTACTGAAAGAGGCAATTACTAAATTTGTTTCTAGTTATGAAAATAGATGTTTGCTGTTGCCCAATCACATCTGTCTTGCCAGCAAACTGTCTGCTTTGGGTTCCCTAAATAATAAAGAAAAGGAAACAAATTCATCTCTTGGAGAGCTTTGCTCCTGCTGCGAAAAGTTAAATCAGATGGATGACACAAATTTTTTTAAACAAATAAAGTGAAAACTTCATACAACTTTTTTTTAAAGAGGACCTCTATAGGGGGCCTCTGTGGGGGAGACTTTTACATCAATGTAATCACCTTCAACACAAAGAGAAAGTATCTGGTAACATCTTTTCTTTTTCAGTTATATGGCATTTGTGATTCCCTGCACTGTGATACAATAGTACAGCTCAAACTCGGGTTTCGTATTAGTGAATCAAAATATTCGAAAAGCCATGATATCCAATGCGGGATTTAAGGTTATAAAAGCTCTTTGGTAAAGCTTGGGCCTTGAGGAGTGTATGCTAAATGTATCTTTATCTCTTTCTTGACATTATGATTTTTCTCCACTTTTGGCCATCTTTCTAGGTTCCCTATGTACTAAATACTTAACAGTAGCTGTTCCATGAATTTATTCTTGTGCTTTGGGCATGCAAGTAGACCTCACTTAATAATTGGTCACTTAGTGAATATTCCAAGCTTTGGCCTGCTCCCCAACTCATAAAACTCAGGAAGCCTCGGCCTGTTCCCCAGCCACAAAGCCCAGGAAGCCTCGGCCTGCTCTCCAATCCAGAAAGACCAGGAAGCCTCGGCCTGTTCCCCAACCCACAAGGCCCAG
>WNWU01000033.1:12520524-12545380 GCA_012654045.1 Ptyas mucosa | reverse complement strand
CCCCCCCCTTTCCCTTTTAACAATAAAGAAGCAACTATGGCAACAGGGTTAATTAATGCATCTCATTTGCATAACTAAAACCTTTCCAAGCCCATTCAGAGAGCCTTGTCTCCATTCTTAAAATCTGGCGGAGGGAAGCTGCATTCTTCTTGCCAGCAACTCAAAATGCAAACACATCGGAGAAGGGGGAAAGATTTCAAAGAAGTGGCTATATATCAGATTAGAAATGTAGGCTTAGAAATGTGATCTGCTTAAGTAACTTTAAGTGAGAGTTTTCCCCTGACTCCCTTTCAGAGGGAAGAGGTGGGGGTGGAGATCAAGGGGGAGAAAAAATCCCATGAAGGAAAACACAAATTGTGTGTGTGTGTGTGTGTGTGTGTGTGTGTGTGTGTATTGTGGGGGGGAAGAGGATGGAAAGTTATAGTAAGATAAAATAAAAAAACAGGATAGCATTGAAGCTAAAAAATATTCTTGTTAAAAAATCAGGTGACGATTTCAAACAGAAGGCATGAAAATACTCGGACTCTCATATAACCAGAGGGGAAAATGTCTTCTCACTGCAAACACGTATCTGAATGATGTCTAGACAGTCATAAAAAGGGCAATTAAAGTGAAGCTAACTGGAGTAGGCTAATGTCTCCTCCTGAGAAATGGAAGATTTTTTTAAAAAAAAATACAGTATTAGGTTTTTATTCTCCCAACCCCTTTAAAAAAAGCAAAGGGGAGAGCAGATAAAGGGGTAGAATTTTTTTTAAAAATGCACCAACTTAAGGCAGTAATATTCATCTAACCATTCCCCCCTCTACCTTACACTGTTTCCGATATTCTCCCTGCGTCCTGTCTAGACGGTCATAACAATGGGCATTAACCCCCACAAGATGCACAGTGGCCATTTAAAGGGACAGCACAGCGTTTCTCAGTTGCGCACCATTTGTCTGATTTGAGAGGATATCAGCACTTTGTTGTTCAAAATCATATTTGTTTCTTCTTCATCCCTTCCGTGTAAAAACTCCATGAACCCAAACTGTTGCCTGAAAGAGCCACATTTGCTGGACTTTATTTAAAACACATGAACAGACACTAAAATTTAATTTAAACAAGGGAGAGATTTGTATAGATTCTGTTCTACTCCTTTTTAATGGATCCAAGATAGTTTGCAATTTAGAAAGAGCTGTAATTTAAAACAAAAATAATACATTGCTCTTGCACTCCATAATTGCATAATTTTATTATATTACTTCTAGCAACAATTCATTTACAGCTCTTCATGGCCTATTCACTCTGCCTTACAAACACATTTCTTTTTTTCTTTTCTGTCCTTTGTCACCTGCTATCAACAAGACTGCCAACAGATCAAGAAATGCTGTTTATTTATTGCAAGTTGCATGTGCAGAAATTAGCAAGTGGATCATATTAGCATTAACCGTTGATAGCTGTAGAGCAAGCAGTCTTTACAGAACACATTTACAGGGATTGCTAACAGCAATCTATACCATATTTCTCGACCTTGACAAACTTAAGAGATATGCACTTTAACTCCCAGAATTCCCTAGCCAGCAAGATGGTGACCTCTTAAATGCTATTTTTTTAATCATATCCTGAAAATCCTATATTTTCTATGAATCATCCATTATTCCTCCTCTAAATAACTGCCTTTTTCTTCTCCTTCTCAAACTTCATTCTGTACCTTTTTTTAAAAAAAATTGATTTATATGCCGCCCTTCTCCGGAGACTCAGGGCGGCTTACAATGCGCTAAGCAATACCTTCATTGTGAATGTGGCTCTGTATTTCTAATGGCACATGATTTAGAATTTGCCCTTGCTTGTACCATCCTAATTAAATTATCTGCCCTTATATTTATATACATGCCATTTATACTCTTGTATTTATATACATGCCATATGAACTCTTGTATTTATATGCATGCCATAAAACAATCATTGAACCAAAAATCAGTAATTTATAAAGGTTTTGACAAAAATAAATCATGCATTGGAGCCAAAGTGACAGTACATCACAAAATGATGCCTCTCCACAAGGGTGAATTTTTGTGATATTCCAGTTCAGATATAATTATCTCCCTCCCATAAACTGTGGACTCCTATGTTGAAAATATATTGGCCATGCAGAACATGCAGTGTTTATGAAAATACTGTTTTTCATGTTTTCTAAACTGGTAATTGAGTATATAATAACAGGAAGCCTACTTCAAGATAAGGTCAACTCCCAATAAGGAATTTCCTGTAGTTACCTTGACAAAAATAAATGGTTTGCCAATTCCATCTTCTGAATAGTGTGTTTTTATTGTTGTTTATTTTTCAGACTAGCCTAAGGCTTTGGATTTTCATGATGTCCTGATGCTGATTAGCTTCCAAACTCTACTGGGAAAGGAAGAGCATTTCCAAAGACAGCAATGGGTTTTATTTTCTGAGAATGCTTGTGAGGCCAAGAGGCATTGATGGAATTGAAGCTGAGGCTGGAGGTTTGTGCATGGTTTTATACCACAGGGTTTCCATTTTTCTAATGAAGAGTTCAATAAATAAATAAGTGAAATTAGGGCACCGAGTCTAGCAGATGCTAAGAGGTGTTGTCCCTAGGTGCACAAGGGCTTACTGGCAATAAATTACCAGCTCCTTCAGGACTGATGCTCTGTGTTGTTTAATGTTACAAATGACAGCTGTGTCATCACAGCAGTGTGCCTTTGCATGTATTGGTGTCCAAGAGTACCAACGAATATCTCATACATACACACAGGTCTGGCTTCCATATTATCAGCCTATTTTGATGCAGCTGATAACTTTAGACCAAAACTCAATTTCCAATAATTAGCATTCCACACGCCTGATTCCATCATTAAGATTCTTGTAAAGATGCTAAACCTAATTCTGATTAAGCCAGATTCTGTGTCTTGTTCAGAATCTCCCATCAGTTCATAAACATGAGGATGATGAGAAGGAGATACATATGGGCTGGTACCATTTTTTTTCCCAAAGGCTTTCCTTTCTAGTTACTTTCAAAGTAGGCATCTTGGAAGATTGATCTGTTTCTTAGTGATGCACTTCTTAAATATTTTTGCACCTCTCCAGTGCTAAGCAACTGGAAGGTACAATATTTTTTAAGTCCATGCAGAAGTTTCTACTAAGCAATATCATCTATGTCTTTTCTTTCCAAGTATGGAAAATTCTGGTCACTGCCCATCTCACTCTCCTGCCCATTCTTGTGACTTTGCCTGAATTCAATTGGTTAATACTGTAACTGCAAAACACATTCAGGCAAAATGGACAGAGCTCAGTGGTGAAATTCAATTTTTTTTACTACCTGTTCTGTGGGTGTGGCTTGGTGGGCGTGGTATGGTATGGTGGGTGTGGCTTGGTGGGTATGGCAGGGGAAAAATACTGCAAAATCTCTGTTCCCACCCCACTCTTGGGGGAAGGATACTGCAAAATCTCCATTCCCACCCCACTCCTGGGGGAAGGATACTGCAAAATCTCCATTCCCACCCCACTCTGGGGCCAGCCAGAGGTGGTATTTGCCAGTTCTCCAAACTACTCAAAATTTCCGCTACCGATTCTCCAGAACATGTCAGAACCTGCTGGATTTCACCCCTGGCAGAGTTGTATGCTTAGGCAAACAGAAGGATGTCACTAGGCCATTTCTTTTGGGTACGTTACAATTTTTCTAATTTTGCATTTTAGGAATTAGACTTAGAAATCTGTAACATAACATTCAAACAGAGAAGCAATATTAAGATTATTCTTCCCGGGCTTCCAAAATGTGCATAATCAGTAGAGTGCAGCGGAGGGATGGGGGGGGGGGGGGGATCTAATTCCCTGCTGCCATTTAGTGGCTGTGCAGATTTTTGTAGCCTGAATGAGGTTGTTAGGGAGATAAACTGGAAACAGCTTAATGTTAGAAATGAATTCTAGAATTGAGACCCTCCCTTCAAGGTAGAAAGTTTAGCATGTGAAACATATGATACCTAACAGATACCTTGCAGCTCGCCATCTGTCCTAATGTCATCAGCACTATAAAAAGATTTCCAGTCTCTCCAACTGTAGTATAGCCTCCAGATCAATGGTGGGTTTCAAAATTTTTTACTACCGGTTCTGTGGGTGTGGCTTGGTGGGCGTGGCATGGCTTGGTGGGCATGGCAGGGGAAGGATACTGTAAAATCTCCATCCCCTCCCCAATCCAGGGGAAGGTTACTGCAAAATTCCCATTTCCTCCCGATCAGCTGGGATTCAGGAGGCAGAGAATAGATGGGGGCGGGGCCAGTCAGAGGTGGTATTTACCGGTTCTCCGAACTACTCAAAATTTCTGCTACCGGTTCTCCAGAACTGGTCAGAACCTGCTGAAACCCACCTCTGCTCCAGATTTGTTGGGTAACAATTTCAACATGATCTCCAGTCAGATTTTGAAAGTGCTTCCTCAACTCACATCAGCAACCTCTCTGTTTCTTCAAACCAGCATCAGCTGACATTAGATCAAACGCTACAAGATACATCCATGGAGTATCATCTATTGGGAAGTCCTAGAATCTAATGGGATGGGGGGCGGGAAGCAAACCCACCTATTGCTATAGCTAAATATCAAGCCAGCACATTTTTTGAGTATACAAAAAAAATAAATATGTAAAGATCTTTTGGCTGATAAGAGAACGCCTGGACCATAACAACACAAAGACGTTTATGGCAAGCAAAGATGGAAGGGAGCTATTACTCTCCTGTCCATGCTTGTGAGTTGCCTGAATGCATCTGGTTGGCATTGTGTGACATGAATGCTGGACTTGATACGCTGTTGAACTTCCATTGTATTATATTTAATCACCCACGTTGAGATCCAATTGTACAAGTTGGATCATGTTGTATGTGGTACAACCCTATGCATGGGTGCTCAAAACTCAATGCAGCTCATCTCCAAAACAAGTCCTTTAATTACTTAGTTGGAAGTAAATCCAATTACACTGAAAGTATAAGGGTATATACATCTTCTTCTTCCCCACACGAAAACAATAAGAAACACAAAAAAATCTCTAGGATTTGTGATGCAAGCACTGGTATGAATGATAGAAGGAAACCAGACAGCCTGTCATGGAAATTCTAAACTACATTTGCTTCTCTTTATCACCATTTATTGTACGATCAACATCAATAATTTCAGCCATACTTCTACTGCAAGTCCTTTTCCCTCCCTCCCTAACTTGCTTGTTTCTTAATTATTATTTTAATAAGTCTTTGTGCTCAACCCACAATAGCCCAAGGGCTACAACTGTTATTTAGACTGAATTTCTCTTTTCCCTGAAATGACACAGATGCATTAAGCTGTCTGAAAGAAATTGCTAAAATAAGTAGTGGAGAATACCCCTGGATTATTTCCCTCTCCCCTTTCAAGGATCAATAAATTATATTCTTCCAAAATCCATATTGTTTATAAGTAGCAAAACCTACAAACCTTATGTAGATTGTAGAATTTTCTTTAATATTGTTCCTATATCATTTGCAACTTCCTTAGAATAGAAGGCTTTTTCGGAACACAGTTAAGAATATTCCAAATGAGTTCAAACATGTGTTTAATTCACCAATCAGTCAACGACAGAGTTCACCCACATACATAAAAAAGCTTATAAGAAGGAAGCCAATAGTAACTTACGCTGTTTGCTTCTAGTACCTAGTAATCAAAGATTTGTTGCTGAGGAATTGGCAAGCACTTTGAGTAGTCACAACTTTAAACCTAAATATTTATTTAGAGGGCCAGACAGTAGATTGTTAACTCTACTGATTTTATGGGAATTACTTTTAAAAGCAACTTTAATTTTCTCGGCAAAATCCACATCAAGAGAACCAGATTCCATGTCCCCCTTCACCACCCATCCCAACAACACGCCTGTAATGTTGGAAGAGTTCCGAATAAAGTTTGAAATTTGTAAAAAATAAGATAAATGCCTCACTATTTAAAAATAATAATAATAAAAGGACAGAATCTACGCATGCAACAATATTGGCTCAGCTGTGTTGCCATGGGAGTATATTTGCTGAGATTCTTTGCATTTAAAGTTCTGTTAATATGTTTTAACAACACCCCCTTTCTAAAAAATTGAACATCTTGTGTGTGGAACACAAAAATAGACAGAGGAACATTCATTCTTCTGTTTCCATGAGTTTTACACTGCTCTAATCTGAGTTCAGCAATTTTAAGAGTGGCCATTTTTACAATTAACATTATTATTGTCATAATTATGTTTCATCTTGGTCCTCACAACAATTTGGCAGCTTGCTTGAGATGTATTGGCATAGGCTAAAAGGTTTCTGTTTAGGCAGTGTCAACTGAGAATCAGTTGCATGTAAAAACTAGAGTGGGAGTAATTTTGACTAGATTTCAAAAGTATGTTTCTCTTTGGGAGAAGCCATGGTAAAGATGGGAGGAAAAATCTTGTTCAAGAAGTAGGATTTGCTGTCTGTGGATGAATCCTCATTTTATTTCCTAACTTCTTATGGGAAACTATTCACTAATCAGGAGAGAGAAAATTGGTTGGCAACATTACCATAACCTTATGACCTCTGCTAACAAAGAGAATGAAAATGTCTAGACCTTCGGTCTGAATGCAAGAGAAGGCAAGTATTGTATCCTTGAGCTACATGGCTTGCTCCAGAGAACTAGTTTTGAGGAGATAGGGAGAGAGGAAAATAAAACAACTTTGCAAGTAATCTGCTGCAGAGATAGAAATAAAGGATAAGAGTACATATCTTTTCTAATCGGAAAGTGGGGGGACCAATTTAACACGCAACAGCGAAAGAAAACCAAACAATAGGCCATTTCTAATTTTGGCTTGTTTGGATCTGCCTCCTTGCACTCCAATTGTGCAATGTTGGAACTCTCCCCCTCCCCCCTTTTATATTTTACCCTTCAAGTTGATCTAAGGAAAGCAGAAAGCATGTATATGCTTCTTGAGAGGCAGGAGTGGGTCCTAAAAATTTTTACTACTGGTTCTCTGGGTGTGGCTTGTTTTGAGGGTGTGGCTTGATGGTCATGTGACAATTCTTTAGGATTTAGCAGAGGTACTGGTCTACCAGGCTTTTAACTGCTTGCAGAGCTGTACCGGTCTACTCATGTATTTTTGCAGGCACTGGTCTACTCATGTATTTTTGCAGGCACTGGTCTACCCATTTATTTTTGCAGGCACCGATCTACTCATTTGTTTTTGGAGGCATCGGTCTACCACCAAACTGCCTTTTACCACTGATCAGCTGTAGGGCGGCCCTTTGAAGCCCCACGGCAAGAGTTTAAACAGTTTTTTTCCTTATTTCCCATCAGCTGGGACTCAGGAAGCAGCAATAGATTGGGGGTGGGGCCAAATAAAAGGTAAGAATAACGCGGGGGGTGGGGGGGTGGCGGGGGGCAGAACCGGTTCGGTGACATCATATCGTCACCGCTACCAGCTCGGCGGAACCAAGCCGAACCGGGAGGAACCCACCACTGTTGAGAGGTGTAAGTCCCATTAATTTCAATGGAATCTATTTCTAAGCACACATGAAGAGGTTGTTATCAGGTCCACAGAGGGTGAGTTTCAGCCTGCTCTCTAATTCAGCCAAATGAAAGAAATCTGATGGAAACACACACCACCACCTTCCCCATCCCTGCCTTTTGCACGCTGGGTCCTGAATTGTTACACTCTGGGAATTTTTCTAATGAACAATTTGGGTTTCTTTCAAAGCAGGTTGTTACAGGGCATCCATTTTACATGTTCTCCATGTAGCTTGAGCACCCCCGTGTAAGAACAGGACTTTAAAGAAGTGAAATAAGCAAACTCACTTGATAAATCTACAGTGCGGCACAGCAAAAGGCCGCACGTCCACTAATTAACTTGTGTTCCCCTGGATCTGATATGAAAAAATATTAATTCTGGCATTCTATTGCATTCAAGATGGCTAAATGTACAAGATCATAGAAGTCAGGCACCTCTAGAATTCTTATTCCAGCAAAGAGATTTTCGTATTTGTCAAAATGCATATGACAAAAGCTGAAGCTTTCTGTTCTTATAAAGCTGGAAATCAGAGCCTGGGCAATGGTGATGGAATCTCAAACTCTCCAAGCCTTGCTAGGAGCAGAGTTTAGGGCAGGGGTTGGTGAACCATGGCTCCTTTATGACTTGTGGACGTCAACTCTCAGAATTCCTCAGCCAGCCATGCTCCTCAGCCATTCTGGGAGTTGAAGTCCACAAGTTATAAAAGGCCCATGGTTCCTGACCCCTGGTTTAGGGCACCAGCTGTGCCACCAGTCTACGCTGCAACATCAGCTGACTTCAAAGGTCAGTCCCAGGACCTATAGCTCTATAAATCCAAGCCTCAAATCTAGTTCTTTGGTCTGGGGTAATTTGTTTCTGTTAGCTTTGCCTGGTTCTTTCTCACTTTATTTCTTTGATTTATATCCTATATTTGATTTATTTCCCCCAGATGCCTCAGGTAGCATACCGAGTCCTCTTTTCCCCAGTTTTATTTCAGTATGAATTTGGTGAGGCTGACCGAGGGACAATAGTAATCCAATGTTTCTTCTGGCTGGGGAATTCTGGGAGTTAAGGTCCACACATTTTCAACATTACTGAAGTTGAAAAACACTGGAGGAGCCTAATCTCATATTTCACGGCCTCATGAACATGGGTTTGATCATGGGGGCCCTCACCCAATCAAATAACCTGAATATCCTATCACACTAACTTGCATGTTGGCATCAGATATTGCCTATTGCTCCTTGTTTGCTGCTGGACTTGACTTCCTGATTGTTTGGACTCTTCGCCTGTTTCTAAGCCTTTGGGATAATCCACAAGTTCCTGAGACTTTGGGACTTTGACAGAGCCGGTTAAAACTTGGCGAGATCCCTCTGGAAGCAACAGTCCCATGGTTCCTGCTTTCCCTTCAGGCTCTGATTGATACCTAGGGCTGAAAAATATATCTTTCAGTGACACCATGCCAATGTGTTTTTCCATCACTTCTTGTAGAAATGACAACCCAATGAAATGCAGAAAGGACAGGCCATCTAACACAGCGATGTCAGCTTACACATATTGTAGGCGAAATGGTACAAGGAAAAAGAATTGGAGCAGCACACCGTGGCAGACTTTGGAGATGGACTATTAATCCCTATCGCTTTGTATTACTGGCGCTGGATTTAAGGCAGGCTCACTTGAAGATACCTGGGACTGAAATGGGACTATTCTGCTATTAAGTATGATCTCTATCATCTCTCACAGCATGTCTTAGACAAGGGACAGCTGCTGTTTTTAGCAATACATGACCTACCATGTCTAGTTCCAGATGAAAAACTGGCAGCTCATGTCTATGAAGTCTATGATGAAAAAAAATCTCCTAGCTTATAACATGGAACTAGTTACTTCAAGGTTTCCTATATATTTCTCAGAATGGTTTCTCTACTAATCTTAAGAAGTCCCACTCCTCTTAAGAAGTGCCCCACTCCATCATGAGTAAAAGAGAACAGAGGTATTGCTTTGTAATTTGCCATAATATTTTATATTTTTGGAATGCTTTGGGGAAGAAGGGGGTAAAATATATTATACATGCTATTATACATGCTATTATACATGCTATTATACATGCTAGGTGTCATGTAACCCTATCCAAAACAGTTGCTTCTCCCTCTACAGGGAGCATATTTATTTATGTGTATGTGTTGATCTTGCATCGACCAATTTTTCTTTTCATAATCGGGACTACAATTTAGCTCCCATTGCATTACTGGGGGTAAAAATTGCTAAGGATTAAACCAGGCTGTCCAAATTCCTAGAAATCAAATCGCTTTCTCCGCCACATAATAAATATTAGGAGGAAAGGTGATGGCAACAACTTCTACAACGCAATCCAGGAAAAGAAGAAATGGCTTCTCATGGAAATATATTTGTCCATTCCCAGCAGGAACTTTACAATTAAGAATGGGCCGTGCTTTTTAAGCCATAGCTGAGTCTTTCAAGTATGAGATCTAGCATAATAGAATGAAAGGACTGGAAGGGACCTTGAAGCCACCTAATTCAATACCCTGACATTTCAGATATTTACAGGATCTCTTGTAATGGCCCTCTAACCTCTACATCAGTGTTTCTCAACCTTGGTAGCTTGAAGATGGGTGCTGGCTGGGGGATTCTGGGAGTTGAAGTCCACCCATCTTCCAAGCTGCCAAGGTTGAGAAACACTGCTCTACATAAACACCTCAGCTGAAGGAAACTCTACCATTTCCCGAGTCTCTCTGTTCTACTGTTGAACAGCTCTGTTTATTACAATTTTTTTCCCTGAAGTCCAACTAAGATCTGCTTTTTTTTTAAACCCATTAGTTTTGTGCTGAGTTCTGGAACCATTTCTGAACAATTCTGTGCTGTCTTTTGCATCCTAGTCCTTCAGATCCTTGGAGACAGCTATCCTGATGTTATCCTAATGGCAAATTAAGCAATGCAGTCCCCTGCAGGGACCAAAGGCTACATTCCCAGCATCACATTATTTTAATTTCTTTTTCATTCTTTGTTTTAAATATATATATATATATACACACACACATACATACAAAGAAATAGCAAGCTAGCATTCCGCAGAGCAAGTCATCAGCTTCTTGCCTTGTCTTTTTAAATAAATTTGCCACTGGACCCCATGGAAAATCGTATAAAATAAGAATGGTAGATAGCTGTAATTCTTCGTTATTGGACCCTAAGAGCAAAAAAAAGGTAAATATATCCTTGAGTTAAGCTTGATTTCTCAACTACACATCCCTCTAGCTTTTTTTTTTTTTTTTGGCAAAGTCTGAAGGGGGTTTGTCGTTGCTTTCTCCCGGGATATTTTCAGTTTAACATCCAGCCACCTGCTCTGGAATTCCTAGGGTTGTAATCACCGAGAAGGAGCAGACCACGAGCCAACGGAGACCTAGTTACAGTGCTGCTTTCCAGACATAATTTGGACAAATGCCAAGACATGCTTTTCACCTGTTGCCCAGAGAAGGAAGTGCTACTGATCAGCTGAGAGCGGAGATGTTCTGGTTCACATATTATGGACTCCCTTCATGAGGGCCCATCTTAGGGCAGCAAATGTGCCATATTAAATGAGCATCAGGAACAAACTATGAGAAAGAAGAAGGCCAAAGCATTTGAGATCAATTAGATTATATTTCCTATGGGAGAGTAAGATGTAGGTCTCATCTCAGGATTATTCCGTACTGTACCAGCACGGATTTTGACCATGTTTGCATTTGGCTGGTTTTGTCTCATTTAAGCTGGCTTGAGCTTGATTAGAAGTTGGATAAGTGACTTTATCACAGCTTCATTTCCCCAATGCAGGGGTGAAATGTAAAATGTGTTACTGCCGCTTCTGTGGGCGTGACTTGGTGGTGGTGGGCTAATGTGACTGGGTGGGCGTGGCCAACTTTTTTTTTAACTTTTCAAAGCATTTTTTCTAATGTTTTGAAAAGCCTCTGCCGATCAGGCAACTCAACTGGGATCGTCAGAGACTTTTCAAAGCATTTTTTTAACCACCTCTTCGGCCAAGAGGTTGCAGAAAAAAATGCTTTGAAACGCCTCTGAGGATCCCAGCTGAGCCATGCGATCCTCAGAGGCTTTTTTTTTTTACTTTTAAAAGCATTTTTTCGTCGGAAGAGGTTATGGAAAAAATGCTTTTAAAGGTAAAAAAAAAAAGGCTCTGATGATTGTGCAACTCAGTTGAGCATGGGGAGGGGGGGGCACAGGGATTTTTGCTACCGGTTCTCCAAACCACCCACCGCCATCGCTACTGGATCAGGCGATCCGGTCCGAACCGGGAGCATTTCACCCCTGCTCCAATGGTATTATAGTGGTCTGCAGAAAGCAAAACAACAACAACAATAATAATATGCTGCTCCAGCCCACTATAAAGACTGGCATTAAGGCAAATTAAAGTAAAATTGTTAATAATGCTGCAAATTTATGAAGTTAAATCAACCTTCTGGTAAATCTACCTTCTCTCCAGCCAGCTGTTTGCTTTTCCAGATGCACTGAAAGTACAGCTACATCTGAAAGTATCTCCTGCCACTCTTCAACCAACTACAGAAGTAACCTGGAACTGCCAAGTTCCACAAAGGGTTTGTGAATAACACAGAGAAAAGGTCTGTCTCAATCCAACTTGTTAATATTCTCAGAAGTCTGTCCTTGTTTTGTTATGCCGGAAAAGCTTTCTTTTTCTTTACCACTTCATCTAAAATAAAAAATGTGTCTCTCCCATTGTCTACCCTGGACACTACAAGCAAACAGAGAAAAAAGGAGCAATTATTTGCAGTACCTCTTTAGAGAAGTATTTGTTTAAAAGAGCTAATATGGCCACCTATGTCACACAGTGATCCTAGGCTGCTCAAAACAAACCAGTAAAAAACAAACAACAACAACCCATAAAATTTATCATGACCTTCCCACCTAGATATCAGAGCCACCCATATTGCCAACCTCTTGACTCAACCTATCCTAACCCAATGTTTGGAGAAGTACCCAGTTCTTTGGGATCTTCCTGAAGTCTAAACAGGTGGTGATGGAAACAAAGCTTATGGGAATCTATTTCAAAGGACTGGGGTAGCTACAGAGAAGGCCCAGCTCCAAGGTCCCATCAATATTTAAGCAAGGAGACCTAGAGCACACGCACTCATTATCTAATCTAGTAGGACAAGCACCTCAGGGAGAGGTGGTCCCAGAAATAACCTGGTCCTATGTCATGTAGGGCTTTAAAGATGATAGCCAACACCTTGAATTGCTCCTGGAAAGAAAGTGGAAAGCAGTGCAACTCAAGGAACATGGTATAGCATGGGTGAACTGAGAAGCATCCAGAGCTGCACATGTTGCCAGATTCTGGACCAATTGCAGCTTCTGGATAGCTTTCAAGAGAAGTTCCAAGTTCAACACCTTGCAACAATCCAATAATGAGGCAACCAAGTCTCTCATTGGAGGTGGAGCTCTTTGGAAGACGCCTCTTGCTATAAAATGATTAGCACCTCATAAAACTGAGGACAAGCAAGTCTAAGGCTATACAATAAGAGGGCCACGTAGAAATGATTTGGAAATGATTCATGCTTTGAATCGTGTGTATACACAGCACCTTTTTTATTGTTCATTAAAGTAGCCACTCTTTTCTAAAGCTCTGTCTTGATACCGAGTCGAACAAGGGAGCATCTTGAGCCTCAACTACTTACGAAAGAAAATTCCAAATTTCAAGCATGTGTGCAATATGCACTAAATCCAAGACTCCGAACACTTGAAACCCCCTGTATAAACGTGAAGAACACTTATCATCTGCGATAGGTTTCAAGCTCTTATCGGCTTTCCTAAAAAAAAAAATAGTACATGCACGCTCATGGTATGAAAAACGTGAAAAAGAATTTGAACCCTTTTTATGAGGCTTTTCGTAACAGCAGTATAGCCCTCTGCAGGAAACCTTGCCAGAGCCTAGACATTTCTGAGATTCTCAGCTGAGTTCCTTTACCTGGGAAAAGGAGGTGGCATGATATGCAATGCCTGAAGACATCTGAATGAAAACAAACCACCACAAACAAACTTGTCTGTCAGCATACCCATTCTTTCTGTCTCAGAAACTTTACATGTGGCAACTCTGGAGAAGAGCTGTCAGAAGCTACTTTGGAATGCAAATTAGCAGGGCTTCAGGAACTGCAAAAATGGATCCGTAGCTCCACACGTGTCATTCATGGTAAATTGCTTCTCCAACCTGGCACCCTCCAGAGGCGCAGAGCTTATAAACTCCTTCAGTCAATCTAGCTACAAATTCTGCAAGTGGCAGTCCCAGCATGGCAGGTGAGTAAAAAAGTTTACAGGTAGTCCTCCTTGACCTACGACCACAATTGAGCCCAACATTTCTGTTGTTAAATGAGACATTTGTTCAGTGAGTTTTGCCTCATTTTACAACCCTTCTTGCCTCATTTGTTAAGTGAATCATTGCAATCAGGCAGACAGGAATATGTGTTGTGGCCCGTCAGCGGCCTGTGCAGATTGTAGCTGATTCTGACAGCAAGGAGGCTGGTGTGGTGTTGCGACAGCAGCCTGTGCAGCTGGCACCCGAGTCAGACAATGAGAAGGCTAGAGAAGATGTGGTGCCAGAGGCAGGGATTCAGCCAGGGCCTTCAGAACCTCCAGAAGCTCCTTTAAGTGAAGAGGACAAAGAGGAGTAGCCTTTTCTCAATGCATGGGCGCGCAGAGCGGCCAAAAGGCAGGAGTGGCTCCTCAGGAGGAGGTCTCCTCGAGAGTAAGGCTTGGGGCTAATTGGCCACTCCCTTAGCCTATTTAAGGAGGAACGCCGACTGAAGCAAGTTGTAGGGAACAACTTTACTTCATTCTCTTTCGCTTCTGGATTCTCTGCAAAATTGCTTCTGGGCTTTCTGCCAACCTTAGTAAGATTGTGATTACTTTATCTTTGGTTTCTTGTAGGTTGTTAAGAAAGTTTATTAACAGCCTTTGTTTGGAAGAGACTGAGTTATTTTAATAAATTTAAGTTTGGTACAGACTTTGTGTGTGCTGTGTTCTTTGGGGTCCGTAGCTGGGCAGAACACTGGGACACAGCAACGGGTATAATAAATATGAACCGGTTGCCTAGCATCTGAATTTTGGTCACATGACCATGGGGAGGCTGCAAAGGTCATCACTGTGAAAAACGGTCCCTTTTTTCAGTGCCGCTCTAAACTTTGAACAGTCACTAAATGAACTGTTGTAAATCGAGGACTACCTGTATTATAAATCATGCTAGAATGGTGGGGGTCTTGATCCTAGGAGAAAAACTCCCATTTCTTAACAAGCTAGGACTTTCACACTAGACATCCAGTACCTTTCCAAGCAGTTTAAATGAACTGAGTCCATCAAATCATAATTGTTGTGTCTCTTAAGCCCATTCAATAAACACTTGAAATGATCTCATGAATAAAATGCCAAGTGCAATGCAGCTGGTATTTTCTTCACTCGTCCATTTATTTTTTTTTTTTTCTTTCATCATAAAATCCCAAACTGAAAATTGCATCTCCTGGCAGGGTTATAAATATCCAAATGTTCATAAACCTCGGCATGTGTCTGCAAATATTAGCAGTATATCACCTTAGAAATGTCCTTGCTATAAGTCGGTATTAAGGTCTCCCACACATCTGAGCAGTGCAGTTTTGACAACCATTTTTGCCTTCTGACATGCTAATTGTACTTTCTGTCCTGTGAATACCACTGATTTCTTTTGCACATAGGACTATCTTTGGAATTAGTCAAGGGAGAATTCTTTCTCTTCACATAAAAAAAATAATAATAATCCCAGAATTAAGTGTCAAATAAGCTAGGGGGTAGGTTCCCTCCCAAGTGATAGGTGCCAGGTACAGACAGAGCCACAAACTATTGGGTTATAACAAAAATGTTCATTATCACCTATTGTTCCTTGATTGTCAGTGTCTCGAAAGTAAGTGCATAAAAGAATTACCTCTTCAAAATACAGATAGTCCTCAACTTACGATCGCAATTGAGCCCAAAATTTGCATTGACACAGTTGTTAAATGAGTTTTGTCCAGGGGTGAAATGCTCCCAGTTCGGACTGGATCGCCCGATCTGGTACCGATGGTGGCGATCTGGTAGCGATGGTAGCGATGGCGGCGGAGAACCGGTAGCAAAAATCCCTGTACCCCTCCCACCACCATGCCCAGCTGAGCCGCGCGATCATCAGAGGCTTTTAAAAAAAAACTTTTAAAAGCATTTTTTCTACAACCTCTTCCGACGAAAAAAATGCTTTTAAAAGTAAAAAAAAAGCCTCTGATGATCGCGCGGCTCAGCTGGGATCCTCAGAGGCTTTTCAAAGCATTTTCTTCTGCAACCTCTTGGCCGAAGAGGTGGTAAAAAAAAATACTTTGAAAAGTCTCTGACGATCCCAGTTGAGTTGCCTGATCGTCAGAGGCTTTTCAAAGCATTAGAAAAAATGCTTTGAAAAGTTAAAAAAAAAAATTGGCCACACCCACCCAGTCACATTACCCCCACCACTACCAAGCCACGCCCACAGAACCGGTAGTAACAAATTTTACATTTCACCCCTGGTTTTGTCCCATTTGACGACTTTTCTTGTTTCAGTTGTTATGTGAATCACTGCCGTCGTTAAAGTTTGCGACATAGTTGTTGAGCGAATCTGGCTTCCCCGCTGATTTTGCTTAGCAGAAGGTCACAAAAGGAAATCACGTGACCCTGCAACCCGTCATAAATACATATCAGTTGCCAAGTGCCCAAATTTTGATCGTGTGACCACAGGGATGCTGTAACAGCCGTAAGTGCGAAAAATGGTCATAAATCACTTTTTTTCAATGCTGTTATAATTTTGAACAGTCATTAAATGAAATAAGTCAAGGCCTACTTGTACTTTGTTGAATAACGTGCCTGGGTCAAAATAAGGCACAGCATATGGAAGAAACTCATTACTTTCTACCTTACAAGACTGCATAGTTCTTTTGGGATTCTTATCTACTTGCAAACAAGTGTGGGTCTTTTCTCAAGCTTGTCAAAAACAGATTGCAATTCAAGAAAATGTGTCGCTCAGCAAGGAAACTAAAACAAAGCAAAGTTTTCCAGCTGGTTGCCAAGGCAGGACTAGAACTCACAATCTCCCATTGTCTAGCCCAGGGGTCTCCAACCTTGGCAATTTTAAGACTTGTGGTCTTCCAACTCCCAGCTGGCTGAGGAACTCTGGGAGTTGAAGTCCACAAGTCTTAAAGTTTCCAAGATTGGACCCTTAAACACTCAAAGAGCCATTTGGATCCGTTTCCCACAGAAAACACCGGGAGCCACAAAACCTCGGTGGGCGTGGCCAACTCGACATCACTCACTTTCACCAGTCACATGAACCCCCCCTAGCCACGCCTACCCAGCTGGTCATTAGGGTAGAGAACCGGTTGTTAAAAAACAACGGGAACCACAAAACCCTTTTGACATCTCTCTCTCTCCCTCCCTCCCTCCCCCCTCCCTCTGTCTCTGCCCTGGCGCTTCTCCATCCCCTGCCGTCGCCCTTACCTTCTCAGGCCAGGTGAGGAGTGACTGGGAGGGGAGGGCAAAGGGTGGAGCCAGCCAGAGGTGGGATCATCCAACAGGGAGCCACAGCAGAGGGCCCAAAGAGCCGCATGTGGCTCCGGAGCCGCCGGTTGCAGACACCTGCTTCAACCACTACAAGTAATCCTAATTTACTAACTCAGCTGTTTGGTAACAAAGTTATGTGACAGCTTTGGGAACAGTCCTCGCATTTATGACCATCATATCCCGTGATCAAGTGATCATAATCATCATCTTCATCCTTCAATTAGCTTCCAAGAAGCAGAGTTAATACAAAACGCGGAAGTAAAATTGCAAGACATGCTCAAGCGACGTCTCATTTAATGACTGCGGTGATTTGCTTAACGACTGAATGGGAAGATGTTGTTGTAAGCCCGACGCAGTTGCGTGATTTTGTGCTCAGCAAAACACAGCTGGCAGTCTCGATTGCGGTCGTGAAGTGAGGATTATCTACACTCCAAACTAACTATCCTTATGCCCTCTAAATTGGGCAGCCGACTTTTTGAATTGAGCCGGATTCACATGACTGGACATATACAGAGCTGCGCAGCACAAATAGCAAATCATCCAACACTTCTGCAGCAAACGATCCTTCTGAAATGGCTGCATAAGGGCCAAAAAGCAGGGGTCAATTTCAGAAGCATCTGTGGCTTTGCGACAACATCTGCAGCAGGGTTCAGCCAGTGGCAGTAGCATCACAACTTTGTGGTGTGCTCCCTACTTCTTTTCAGCGTGCTCTGGGCCATTGCACATATGTCCTAAAGAGGTAGACTTTGTAGCACATCCCTTCTTTTCTCAATCTTATGAAAGCAGGAAGACCTTTGGACACCACTGATGCTTTCTTATCTTGCGTGGCAAGTTTATTACTTCATTCTTTTGCAAAAAGGTGGCAAATCTTACATAAGCTGTGCTGAACCTTGGGACTAACACTTCCGAAAGGCTCCGAAAAGGGGGAACATTTGTAGTAGATGCTCTTGCTCACTTCTGTGCAGGCATGTGGAGGAAAGGGAGGAGGTGTCACTTATCCCCTTGGTTGTTCCAGAAGGTTTTTTTCAAAATTAAGACTAGAAAAAGATTCTCTGCTTTTCAGATAGCCATAAAGAAGCCACCAACTGAATGCTTTGAGGGATTCTTGGTCAGGGGTGGCCTTCAAAAATTTTAGCAAGGGGTTCTCTGCCCGGTTGCTGAGTGGGGGTGGCATGGTGGGTGTGGCCTAGTCAGCCTCCTGCACCATGGTAGGGGCGGCTTTTTGCCCTCCCTGGGCTCCGGAGGCTTTCCTCGAGCCTCTGGGTGGATGAAAACGGCCTCCCCAGGCTCCGGAGGCCCTCTGGAGGCCAGAAATGGGCCCATTTCCAGCCTTCCCGAACTTCCGATAGGCCGGTTTTTCACCCTCCCCAAGCCTCTGTGTGCGCCTTGCACTTACCTGCATCCAAAATGGGCCGCATGGGGATTCCTGGGAGGGGTGGGGTGGGCAGGGCCAGCCAAGAGTGGGATTTGGGGGTTCTCTGAATTGCACAGAATCTTAGCTAGAGGTTCTCCCGAACCTCTGCGAACCCCGAGCAGCCCATCCCTGTCCTTGATGCTTTCTGAGCTTGCTTGTTTTCTTGTAGATGTTTCATTACCCTCACTAGGTAACACCATCAGTGCTAGGTAATGCTTTATTGGACAGAATGCTTTATTGGACTGGTCTACTATGAAGACTCTCCTTTGAGGGAGAAAATATACCTGGGCCACAGGATCCCAACAAATCATGTGTTATGCTATGAAAGGCACATTGAAATACTTAACTCCCAGTTCCTGATTTTTATATGTTGCAGAGATACACAGCTTGCTAGTGAGCAGTGTTCCTTAAAATATGACCCTGTGACACCCCCCCCCCCAAAAAGACTCAGGTGTCCTCAAAATCAAAACCTATTGGTCAGCCTTCGTTACAAATTATACAATATTAAAATCCCACACAAATGATCATGAGAAGCTGTAGCGGCACCAAATGTGTCCATATTTAATATGGTAAATATCCATAAATATAAGCCATATAAACGAAAGCCCTGTTGGGGTTCTCCATAAGTTTTAAAAGGAGGAGGAAGTCCCAGGAGAAAAAGTTTGAAGAAACCCTGCTCTAGAGAAACACCATCCTGGATAAAGCCAGGTTTGCCCACCCCACAATACAAAACTTATAACTTGTAAAAACAAGCTGCATACAGAGAAAGCCTCCAGAGATGGATCACTTTGAACAACATAATATAAAAACACAACCACTCTGTTTTTTGGACAAATGGTTCATGGGTGTTCAGTGAATGATAAGCCTGGCCTCCAGAAATGTTGATTTTTTAAAATTTATTTTTAGTTTCCTCTCTCAGAAAAATTGCCATCTTAAAGTCAGCCTAGTTTGCATTGACAATTTGGGGACAAACTGTATAAATAAGATTTCCCCATACGGAGCTCTCTTGGAGGTCACAGCACCTGAACTTTCCACTAGTCACCATGTTAACATTAGCCTGCCCTCATCTGATAAACCTTTATTTAAATTCAACATCTCAGAGCATTTATCACGGGGAAGGAAAGGAAATTGAAAAACAGATCACTGAGATCAATGCCAACAAGTGTATTACCATTCCTTGCCCTTGGTGACCTGTTCCTCAAAGGAGAAACGATTTGTTTAAACTTTGCAATGGCAGGAGTTACTCACGCAGATTCAGTTGCAAACTGAATTAAGGGCAAAGATGGGTACCTCACTAACTCTTTATCCAAATTCTATGCGTGTTAAGAGCACAGGTTTACGGTGGAAGTTAATTCTGTTATTTATGTTTCTCAACCTTGGCAACTTTAAGATGTGTGGACTGCTATTCCCAGAAATCCCCCAGACATCTCCAAACATCTTACAATTGCTAAGGCTGAGAAACAGTGGTCTGTAATGTACAATACATTAATAGAAATACAACATGGATTTTGAAATATCTGTATGATGGCCAATCTGCTGCTGAACTCTTAGGAAATGAAAATGAGACAATTGCGATGGAACTTGGTGGGGAGCAAGGAAATAAGTCTAAACACCACGTATTTGTTAAACTGTTTGATTAATGAGGTTTACAGATGAAAGCAACAATTAAAAGCATGTTTTAAAATGTGAAGTCTTTTGAATAAGTCAAGAAAGAAGTCAAAACTCAATCACCCCATCCTACAGAGATCTAGGACAGCTTCAGAGGAGGCCCAAATATAAGTCACCATGAGACAAAGACACAGCAATAGTAGGTGAAATTCAGTCATGAAAAACCACCAGAACATAAAAGAGGTTAGATGTGATATCAGTATTTTATTTAAAATAGATTTAGATTGTTATCAAAAAGAAATAATAGAAAATGAAAAAAAGATGTAACATTTTTGTGGTGGGATACTTAACTGGCCTGGAATCGGGTTTGGAAAATGATTAAAAGAAAATTAAGAAAATGAACATGTTCCTTTCCTAACCAAACAGTAAGAGTCTTTGGGAGAAGAATGACTAATTAGAAAAAATTGCAAAAAATATTTGTATGAGACCAAACCTAGGAAATGAAGAAAGAATATACAGGATTATGAGTACAGACATTGAAGCCACAACTGAATTACTGATATAAACTAATAGATATGTCCAAACTGTTGGAAATTAAAAGACTAAAGCTGGTTTAAAGTTAATGTCAAAAGTATACTTCCACTACTGGGGGGGGGGGGGAACATTTGTAAGGACTGCATGCCTCTAGTAACTACTAAATGGTGGCTGCAGACATTTTAAGTCTGAATAATTAAACAGCCACTTAATTAATTTCCAGCTATTTTAATACTGTGTTTTGCTGATTGGTAATTGAGTAAGCCTGGTTTTCCACGTTTGGTTGAAAGCATATCCCAATAGGTTTTACTGCAAAGTTGGCTTCTACAGAATTTGCAGCAGCCCGAGATATCCAAGATCTAATAATTTACCTCATGTTAGATTACTACTTTATTTGGTTCAAAAAAAAGAAAGAAAGAAATCTGGTGGCACAGAGCATCCATGTGTTAACTAAAAAGTTAAGCAGATGTGGCCTTGTTAACACAGCTGCATGGCAGACTGCCTAAGGAACCCATGGAAATTGCTTTGGAGGGGGAAAAAATCCCTTTAATTTTACACTTATAGTCTACTTAACAGCAGTGCTTGATTTATTTTTGTATGCATGTATCCTCCTGTCTCTCTTCACAGGAATATTATAAGTGGAAACCAGACTGCATTCTCCTTTCTCAAGCAACGCTTTTCTTCTCCAGGCAACCCTACAAGGCAAGAAATTATGAGCCATGGTCCTCTTTGGGCTTGCGAGACACTGAGAGGGTTTGTGGGGTTTTTTAAAAAGCTAATTTAGCTTTAAGGGAAAAGGGACCATTAGCCAGGAGTGAGTTTTCATAATGCCCAGACAGGTGAAGCAGAATGAGAAACTCCTAACCAGTTCTGGGACAGGAATGGGCAATTTATTTTCCCAAGGGGTCATATAAGAAACTGGGATTGTCCTGGAGGGCCAGACCAATAGAGTTGTGAATGTACAAGTTCTTCTGGAAGTACTAGAACAGTGTTGGCGAACCTTTTTGGCACCGAGTGCCGAAACGGGAGTGCATGAGCAGGGGTGGGTGGGTGGTGGACACCAGAAACCAAAAGAGCAGCTCCCCAGCACACACATGTGGGAGTGCCGGAAACCGGAAGAGCAGTTCTGATGGCAAACCTATGGCACATGTGCCGGAAGTGGCACACAGAGCCATCTCTCTGGGCACACCAGCCGTCGCCCGTTGTTCTTCTGGGTTCTTTGCGCACAGCTGAGTTTCCGGTTTCTGGTGTATGCATGCGTGCCGATCATCTGGTCTTCCGGTTTCTAGTGTGCATGCATGTGTGAAGACCAGCTGGCCGCCATGCATCTGCATGCTGGAAACCGTAAGCTCAGCTTTCCAGCGCATGCATGTGCACCAGGGAGCTGCTCTTCTGGTTTCCCACACCAGAACCCAGAAGAGCAATGGGCAACGGCTGGTGTGCCCGGAGAGATGGCTCTGCATGCCACTTTCGGCATGCGTGCCGTAGGTTCGCCATCATGGTACTAGACAAAGTTGGGGCCTTCACTTGACTCAAATGATTTACCATTTTATTTATTCTAAAGCAGGAAGACTTATTTTCCCATAACTGGATCAGAAAATGTTTCCTTATAAACACTATAAAGTATCCTGATTTCTAAGCCACAAAGAGCCCCATCTTGATTTTAAAATATGGCATTTTGGCTGGCCATTGATGTTCTTCAAATGATATTTTAATGGAAAACTAAGAAAAAGCATCTAGCCGCCCAAGTGAAATATATTAATACAGCTAGTCCTCAATTTACGACCACAATTGAGCCCAAAATTTATGTTGTTTAGTGAGAAATTTGTTAAGGGAGTTTTGCCACATTTTACGACTTTCCTTGCCACATTTGTTAAGTGGATCACTGAAGTTGTTAAGTTAGTAACATGGTCTGACTACCTCATTGTCTTTCCTTGTCTGAAGGTTGCAAAAGGGGATTGCATGACCCCGAGACACTGCAACTATCATAAATACACATCAGTTACCAAGGGCCCAAATTTTGATTGTGCTGCAACGGTCGTAAGTGTGAAAAATGGTCACTTTTTTCAGTGCTGTTGTAATTTTGAGCAGTCGTTAAACAAAAGTTGTAAGTCAAAGACTACTTGTATTTTGTTGAATAACCTGCCTGGGTCAAAATAAGGCACAGCATATCAAAGAAACTCATTACGACAACGGTCGTAAGTGAGAAAAATGATCGTAAGTCACTTTTTTCAGTGCTATCATGAATAACCTGTCTGGGTCAAAATAAGGCACAGCATATCAAAGAAACTCATTAAGACAATGGTCGTAAGTGAGAAAAATGATCATAAGTCACTCTTTTCAGTGCTATCATGAATAACCTGTCTGGGTCAAAATAAGGCACAGCATATCAAAGAAACTCATTAAGACAATGGTCGTAAGTGAGAAAAATGATCGTAAGTCACTTTTTTCAGAACTATCACTAAACAAACTGTTGTATGTCAAGGGCTACTTGTACAGCCATGAAAGTCTCAACAAAACAGCCAGAAATTGGAAAAAGTTATTATTCTGTTATTTCCTAACAGAAACCTTTTGTTATGAAGAAATTAAATTTCAGCACAAAATATTGACCACTGGGACGTAATGACAGTGAAATTAAAATTTAGTATCTTATGGTATATTCTAACCTAATCTTAAGTTTCATATGGATTTTTCAGAGATACAATATGCCTATAGGGATGCTCAGTCATCCAGGTCATGGTTATCCGAAAGGTGCTTTCCAAAGATGCAACAGTTTGCAGACTTCCTCTTCACTTTTTCCAAAGTTAGGCAACCACGTTAAAACCCAATATAGAAAAATATGTTTGAAGCAGCTGACGAGGGGTTTACTCCAGTGGTGATATCCAAATTTTGTTACTACCGGTTCTGTGGGCGTGACTTGGTGGGTGTGGCAGGGGAAGGATACTGCAAAATCCCCATTTCCTCCCCACTCCTGGGAGAAGGATATTGCAAAATCTCCATTCCCATCCCACTCTGGGGCCAGCCAGAGTTGGTATTTGCCGGTTCTCCAAACTACTCAAAATTTCCGCTACCGGTTCTCTGAACTGCTTAAAATTTCTGCTACCGGTTCTCCAGAACCTGTCAGAACCTGCTGGATTTCACCCCTGGTTTACTCATATTTCAGTGAAACTCAAATACACACACACACAACACCCCTCAAAGGGATAAATTTTCACTCTTTCCCAAAAAAGCCTTTCATTTCAGTCCTAAGTGAAGAATAATGACAATAATTTAATCAAAAGAACAAAAGTATCTCTCTCTCTTTCAGAAACATTCAGATATGAATTCTGTTCATAGACTATGCACTTTGTAGGAGACTTCAGTAAAAATTCCTAGACAGATAGTCAGGGAAAATGTAGACATCCTGACCTGCCTAAAACAATAATGACACAAACATACTTCAAAGGCCTTTGGAAAACAAAGCAAATATGCTTTGCAAAGCAGAACAGCCTCGTCTACTGCCTCCCTGCATCCTGCTGTCCTTTTTACATAAATAGGGTTTTCATAATCGTCCATCTTTTAAGGCAAGGACCAGTCTGCGTTTTTAGCATTGTTACAAAATGTATGGACACATTTGAAAGAAACGGTCTCCGTGAGCTGAACAGAGAGGAAGTCTTATGGTCTTATGCCTTTTGAGGACCTCGATTGTTGGGGGCAATATGCGACTGATGCTTCCACATTGCAAATTGTCCAGAGAGTGCTGCAAACACTATGGGGCACTATACAGTGCTGTGGCTATCATCCTATGCTTCCACTGTAGAAATTATATATATATAGGCTTAATCTGTCCCCTGGCTCAAGCTGATAAAGGGAGAACATGTGGCTCAGAGGTTAAAACAACTGCCTAATATCCTGGCAGCCCAAGTTCGAATCCAAGTAGGAGTATGGCTAGCTGATGAGAGCTAAATAGCTTGAAATAGATCTATACTAGTCTCCCTTTATTTCTTTATCAGCGAAATATAAATTTGGTATAAAATGGTTTGTCGTGAATGCGACTGCTTGAGGGCTCCTGGATTGGAGCTGAAAGGTGAAAGGGAAGCAGTATGCTCCCTCCCACATATTGGGGTAGACCAGGTGCTTCGATAGAAAATTTATATATTCTAAATATATATAACTATTCTAAAAATAGTTTATATATATATATATATATATATATATATAT
>WNWU01000033.1:12505602-12520424 GCA_012654045.1 Ptyas mucosa | reverse complement strand
ATATATATATATATATATATATATATATATATATATAGAGAGAGAGAGAGAGAGAGAGAGAGAGAGAGAGAGAGAGAGAGAGAGAGAGAGGGAGAGAGAGAGAGAAATAGGCATTTTGAATAATTATATTTGAATATATATATGTATGTATGTGTGTATACACACACACACACACACACAGATAGATATAATTATTTATAATACTTAAGCATCAGCCTTTACCCTGTTTTCTCGAAAATAAGACCCAACCAGAAAATAAGCCCTAGGATAATTTTTCAGGATGCTCATAATATAAGCCCTACCCTCAAAATAAGCCCCAGTTAAGATCGTCAGCATTTAGTACCATATTTCCCCGAAAGTAAGACCTAATTGGAAAATAAACCATAATGCGTCTTTTGGAGCAAAAAATTAATATAAGACCTGGTCTTATTTTGGGGGAAACATGGTAGTATCTTTCTCTACAAGATTGCTTCTGAGCCCATGCATATTTCCACAGACAGTCTCCGAAAAGGAAAGTGATGTACAATTGTAGCCCAGTACTTTTGTTTTAGAAATGGACTGAACTGCTCAGAAAAAGAAAAGGAGAAGAAAAAATAAGTTGGAGAAATAGATAGCATCTCAGAGAAATTGTGGGGAACAAATTCATCAGGTTGCTTTCTGCTAAATTGTTTGACTCACCACAACTACTAGAGCAAGCCACATTGTGGTAGTATTAACATCATGTTTTTTGCAAATTTCGAGGAAGTTCTTCAACCCAAAACAACCACTTCTCCAATGGCTGTAGATAGAAGCCGTGAACCAAGATGCCGGCAAGAAAAAAACTTACTTCCCCGTTTTTTTTTCCCAGCAAAACCCTCCATTACTTTCAGTATAAATTTTCAGCCTTATAGAAGGGCAAGAAATCTATTTCTAGACATTCTTCAACAGAGGAAGTGCTTTATTTTAAATCAGTTTCATTTCACCCGGATCATGTCTCTGTTGCTTAATAAGAGGAAATAAATAGTCACATTCAGAGTGCAAGGAGAAGGCTTATCTATGCAATGTTTCACACAGCTAATGCTCTTCTCATGCTTCCAGTTTATGGTGGCTATGGACACAACATGTTCAGGATGTTTGGGTGAGACGTATGAGGGGCTGCATCCAGGGGTGCTATTCAGCAGGTTCTGACAGGTTCTGGAGAACCGGTAGCGGAAATTTTGAGTAGCTCGGAGAACCGGCAAATACCACCTCTGGCTGGCCCCAGAGTGGGGTGGGACTGGAGATTTTGCAGTATCCTTCCCCCAGAATGGGAAGGGAATGGAGATTTTGCAGTATCCTTCCCCTGCCATGCCCACCAAGCCACACCACGCCCACAGAACCGGTAGTAAAAAAATATTTCACCATTGACTGTATCAGTCTTTGGGTTTCGACATAGGCAAGCACATTACTGCTTGGAAAATGACACATCTTTACACACAAATGACGCCAACAGGTATTTCCGAATTGGAACAGAATTTTTTTTCTTTTCTAATCAGCCAACATCACCACGAGCATCCCAAAATGAAAAGGTTCAGCTACCTTAACATCAAAGAGACTTAGCCTACTTTGAGACAGATTAAAGATTAATGGACACAAAAGCATTGAGCAACGCCCAGAAAGATGCGTTTATATAACGGTTAGCATTACCCAACTGGTTTATTCACCATGGTGAATGGCACCCGTTCCACCACCCTTCATACACCCACCTCTTTTCCCGTCACCATAAATAGATTTGAAAAGTTTCTGCAGATGAACATGATCCTGTCTGTTTGTGCACTTAGCCATGTATGATTCATTCTTGGCTAGTGGCAGCTCTGCAGAATGACTGAAAGATAACTAGTTGACAGACAGACCCAATGGATGACTCATGCTTTCCATAAAGCTATACCTTTGGCCTTCTATAGATACCAATTGCAAAGCTGACAGGGGAGGGGGAAATGAAGAGAACAAAGAAATTACTCATGCCCTTTGCATAACGCTAAGTAAAGTTGATTCATGAGCTGCAGATTTATTACTAGAAGTCCTTTGTATGTTGGGCCAGGAAGCAGTAGAACAAAACCTGAAACCTGGAAGATATAAGCAGCTGAGGAGTACAGTACAGCATTTTAGTCATCTCCTTTTGAAGGAAAAGAAAAAAAGAAAATAAAGAAATCACCCAGGGGCAAGTAACTAAAATGATTTAAGATGCCGAATTAAACAGTGGAGTAAACCAAAACCAAAACCAAAACCAAACTTAACGGATGAAGAGCAACCAAAGTAGATTTTGCTAGAGTTTTATAAATGTTGCACAGTGTACAGAAACTTAAAAAGGGACACAGGCAGGGGTGGGCTGCTAGGGGTTGGCAGGGGTTCGGGAGAACCTCTAGCCAAAATTCTGTGCAGTTCGGAGAACCCCCAAAATCCATTCCTGATTGGCCCCACCCAACCAATCCCGCCCCTCCCAAGAGTCCCCACACGGCCCGTTTTGGTTGCAGGTAAGTGCAGGGTGTGCATGGAGGCTCGGAGAGGGTGAAAAATGGGCCTACT
This sequence comes from Ptyas mucosa, assembly GCA_012654045.1. NCBI lineage: Eukaryota > Metazoa > Chordata > Lepidosauria > Squamata > Colubridae > Ptyas > Ptyas mucosa. The sequence continues at coordinate 12,517,880 of WNWU01000033.1, read as the reverse complement.
GGAAGTTCAGGCCCATTTCCGGCCTCCAGAGGGCCTCCGGAGCCTGGGGAGGCCGTTTTCGCCCTCCCGGAGGCTCAAAGAAAGCTTCCAGAGCCCGGAGAGGGCAAAAAGCCCCCTCCCACTGTGGTGCAAGAGGCCAACTAGGCCACGCCCACCATGGCCACACGCACCCAGCAACTGGCAGAGAACCCCTTGCTAAAATTTTTGAAGCCCACCCCTGGACACAGCTATGAAATTGATCTGGTTGACTGAAGGTAAAGTAAAAAAAGAAGAAGAAGAAGAATTAACCTCTGCGTAACAAATTCTATTGCGATAGGATATATGGTGGATGGGAAAAAGAAAACACAGATTAATGGAGGAGAGACCTATCAATGGTTATCTGCTATAATGGCTGTATAAACTTCCCAGGTGTTTGAGCAACAGCAGGAAAAAAAGTGGGTAGTGGGGAATATTAGGGTCACATCCTCCTTGTGGGTTTCTGAAAGACATCTTGGTGGCTGCTCTGAGAAACAAGATGCTTTAGGCAGAGGATTTCGGCTCCTCTTTCATTGTAAGAATATTGTCCGTTTGCACATCACTTGCTGACTACAGTTTGAAATACCAACCAGTGTATATTAATTGGTCTTCCGATTCAGTGCAACAGATAGAACTCTTAATAAATTAGTAGGGATGAAATAGGGACGTGTCACCCTTCTTACAAATGCTGCCCACCGAAGTATCCATTTCATAGAGTTCCTGAGCTACTACAACCTGAAATTAAATAGAAGAAATTTATAGATGCTAACCTTCACTACATCCTTTGTGATAGACTCATTTTCTCAGGCCCCACAGCTGCAGTCATCATGCAAAAATCATGTCATGTAAGTAACTAAGTTTAATAATGATGATGCTTAAAGAAAATGCAGAGTCAATCCATTCTAAATGCACACTAGTCCAGGGATCTTCAACTTTGGCAGCTTTAAGACTTGTGGACTTCAACTCCCAGAATTCCTCAGCCAGCTTTTTTTTTTTTTGCTGGCTGAGGAATTCTGGGAGTTGAAGTCCACAAGTCTTAACGTTGCAAGGTTGGAGACCCCTGCACAAGTCAATGATTCGTTATCCAATAAGAAAAGATCCTATATGTAATGCCACAGTATGACCTAAGGCAATTTGTCACACAAAGCAAATTAATAATGTAACCTTCACTGGACAGTCTGCTTTTGCTTTCACAGATCAGTGCAATTTATGAGAAACCAAAACACTCTTTCAAAAAAACCAAAAACAATAAACCAAATACTACCATGTAAACTTGTTACATTTAAATGTTAAGAGTATCTGGATCTAGAAGATCTGTTTTCTTGCAGAGCTAACTTATAAAACTCTTATCATTCTAGTTTAACGTCTGGGAATACAGGTAGTCCTCGACTTATGACCACAATTGAGCCCAAACTTTAGGTTGCTAAATGAACAGTAGTAAGTTGAGAACTACCTGTATTGGCAATTGTTATCAACACAGACAATAGAAGTCAAAGTTTTATACAGTCCCCAACAGTAGTGATGAGTGTACTATTGGAAGAGCTGTAGGATCAGATAGTGGCAGGTCATCATGGAGAAAAACCACCAATATGGTTGGTTACTAAAGAGTCAACAATGACTTGATGGAATGTAATAGCAATAGCAATAGCACTTGGATTTATATACCGCTTCACAGTGCTTTACAGCCCTCTCTAAGTGGTTTACGGAGTCAGCATATTGTCCCCAACAATCTGGGTCCTCATTTTATCAACCTTGATGATTCAACCTTGAGCCGGTCAGAATCAAACTCCTGGCAGTGGGAACGCAGAGTTACTCTGCAATACTGCATTCTAACCACTGTGACACCACAGGCTCTTAATCATCCTCCATAATCATCCTTATAATCAACCGTAATGCTTAGGATCCTCAAAGCAGGAGTTTCAATGTTTCTAAAACATAAAAATATTCTTTGTGAAGCATGCTAGAAATTTCAAGCACACTCATACAGCTTTAGCACCTTAAGTAATTATATCTGATTTACATAAATATAGGAGCCACCTTTTTACTTTCTGTTGGAAAAAAAAAGAGCATAAATGAACATAGGACGATCCTTCATTTTAGAGGTTCAAGTTCAATTTATGCTTTTGATGTAAGGAAAAAAAGAACCCTGGATATTGCTTTAATACCCTTTTAATTTTGGCAATGAAAATACCCCGGGTAGAGTTTAGAAGGTGAAAGTAAAACTGAATAAAATCGGAGCTTGAAAAGGCCCATTCAAGGCTCTTGAGTCCAATCTTCTACCCATTGGTCCAATGATCAATTCTTAACATCTTCAGAAAAAAGGATCAGGTATCCTCTCTTCAAGAATTCTTGATAATTCAGGAAGAATATTCCTTAGACTGGATAATGTCTATTTGAAAACTTAATGAGGGGATGATTTAAATATTTGGGGGATAGGCTTTTCCAAGGGTAGAAAGCTGTCACTAAGAAGGTTTGATTGCAGGATCACTGTAATTACATTTCCTTGGTGTTGCGACCTTAAGTCTTCTCTCCTGATTTTTTGGATGGGCAACTTTTGTGTAATTGTTGTTAGCTAAGGCTGGTGGAAGGCACCAGACAATTTATGCCTGTTACCTGACCTTATGCAAGTCAGCTTCCTATATTCCATGCTGAAAACTGAGGGCATAAAAGTGTGATCATGATTTTTGCAAAGGAAAACCCAACACGAACAATGAACAGAGAACAAAGAGAGCCTCAGTAATGGGTTACTAAATTGTGGGTTTTAGAGTCAATGCACTTCATTTCCTGAGTGGATTTGTGAAGGATTCAGGAAGACAAACGCTGCCTTGTTGGGTTAACCTTCTGAGATAATCCTATCAAAAATGCCATCTTGGTTGAGAATACAAACAACCATTTACTGGGCAATGGGTAATTAGCTATGCTTACAATAGTGCAAGCAGCTGATTTACCAGGGCAGTGAAGATTAGCAGACCTTGTTCCTACTATTTCTAAAATCCTAAAGGAAACCACAATTTTTTTTGGTCTTGCAATACTTTTTCAGTTGCTCCTGTGCTTGGCCTCATGATCAGTTCTGGGGATCAATTAACAATAGGGATTCAACCCTGCTTATTTTGAGCTGGCCTTCAAACACAGTGTGAAGTCAGTCCCTTCCAAATGAAGACTTATTCCAAGACTAGTGGCTAATTTTAGCATTGAAAGATTAAACAAGTACAAAAATATAAAGTGAAAGTTACCCTATTAATATTGGAATCAATCCACATTACAAGTTGAAGGCCCATTAAGGATCTGTATTTGTATGCGAATTTGTGGCACAGGTTGGAATCCTTCCAATTCCTGAACACAACTATTTTCAGTAACACTGAGTTATCTTTTGACTTCCACACTGTAAGTGTCTCTAACGGGATTCAGTGTTGACCCAACTGTTATCTTCTGCAATTCCCCATAGATTTCAGGGAAGTCTAAATTGCTGCCAACTCCATATTGTTAATTCACGTATATTTAGAAGCCCATTCAGGGAATATTCCATTCAGGGAACATTTCTAATCTTGCACATATCAACAAAGGGGTTTTTAATGTACATGTTCTTTCTAAAAAGCACTCAGGACCTATTTATCTAGACAGATCACTCAGATTAACAACGTCCTAACTGGCTGTTTTCTGCTAATCAACGTGAAGCAGAGAGTAGCAATGTACAAAAACACTGTTTGAAGTTTTGAGGAAGAAATTAACATTTTTATATAGAAATGCTGCCAATTTGGAAGCTGCAACTGTTCCAGACAGATACCTGATGATTAAATATGTTCCCTAGAGGAATACAAACATGATTCTCTATGAAGATAACCGCAGTTATAAAAAGTCATTGGACTGTGAAGACCTGACTTGAAACAAACTCAACTTGGTGCAAAAACAAACAGAATTGATGTTAGCTGGGTTTCTTTCCGCCATGTGGAAAGGATAGGAAGCTTTTGTTCCAATTTCTCCCCCAACAGTACCAGAATTTTCCATCCAAGCTTTAAAAAGAAATCAGTCTGAACTATCCTTTATAGAGAATTCATTGGCACATTCCTTTAAAACACAATGTGTTCCTTAGGGTTTTGGCCTTTGTTTTAAATTCTTGGTAGATGAATAGGCAGCTCCTTCTACTACAGTTAAAAACTTGCATTCAACTTGCATTCAATTCTGTCTTCAGCATAGATTGGTTTCATGGCTTCAGAGGAACAGAATCAATGGTGGAATTCAATTTTTTTTACTACCGGTTCTGTGGGTGTGGCTTGGTGGGCGTGGTGTGGCTTGGTGGGCGTGGTGTGGCTTGGTGGGCGTGGCAGGGGAAGGATACTGCAAAATCCCCATTCCCTCCCCACTCCTTTTTTTTTTTTAATTTGATTTATATGCCACCCTTCTCCGGAGACTCAGGGCGGCTAAGCAATAGCCTTCATACTTTTGTATATTTATACAAAGTCAGCTTATTGCCCCCATAATCTGGGTCCTCATTTTACCTACCTTAGAAAGGATGGAAGGCTGAGTCAACCTTGAGCCTGGTGAGATTCGAACCTGCAATAATTGCAGGCAGCTGGTGTTAATAACAGGGTGCTTTAGACCAATGTACTACCAAGGCTCCTGAGGGAAGGATATTGCAAAATCTCCATTCCCACCAGCCAGAGGTGGTATTTGCCGGTTCTCCGAAGTACTCAAGATTTCCGCTACCGGTTCTCCAGAACCTGTCCGAACCTGGTGAATAGCACCCCTGAACAGAATGTTTTTTATTGCTCATAGAATGGACCTACATGTGGTGCAGCTTCTCAAGTTCTGGGATGAAGTGAAAAACTGGACAAAGAAGTTACAAAAGAAACAGCCCAAAAACATGAAAGAAAAACCAGAAGGAGTCATTTGGACAAAAGAGCTGGGCAGAAGGAGGTTTGAAAGAGAAGGTCTCTGAAGAGATATTAAAATAATTTAATATCTGGGAGAGTCTCATGGATGATTGAGGAGAACGTTAGGAAGGCGGGATAAGTGACTAAGAGAAAGAACAACTACATGCTAAAGATAAACATTTGAAGAAGCAGATAAAGCTGTGGTATAATCCCGATATGGCAATACCAAGGTAACAAGGTGATGTCCTCGTTTATGCAATCCAAAATTACAAATCCTTTGTTTACAAACTTCGGTGCCTTTTACATATCAGTTTAAATAAAAAAAATAAACAGTTCATATTATAGTGTGGGAATTATGCTTTGAATGGTGGAAATCAAGAGAAATCGAGATTGGGACTGTGGTTCACGGACCAATGGAAGAGCAAATAAAATCTGGGAAGTTTAGGATTGTGAGATAAAAATAGCAGAAGACTATTTGTATCCATAATCCGTGTAGCCATAATCTGGGGCAGTTGTGGCTTCTCCTATTATTGCGGATCCACTGCTCGACAACCTTAGGCAGCAATAAGTAGTAAAATGAACTGTTTCTGCATAAGACTCGCAAACAGAGTCTTTGTAGTTGCATCCATAAAACTAATTAACCAGCTACTACGATTTTTTCATCCACCCATGGTTAAAGAAATTATAATTTAATGTAATACATGCATCTAACTTCTCTGTTATGAATCTTCTAAAAGGACAATCTTTCGTTAACGGAATCTTAATTATTTGGCCGATACCTTCAAAACCACCTAAATGAACTGAACAGACCCATCAAGGAAATAAGCAGGAAAGCAAAGCGGTTAATGAATTAAACTTTTCTACAAAAAGAATCTACTAACAGCTATTTTTCAGGTCCGCGTACCTCTGCTGAAATATAACTTTATCCAACTGAAAAAAAAAAAACCAAAAACCTGCCCTGTTTTAAGAAAGCTTGCACAAATAAATCCCCAGAGAAAAGGAATGGAGTCAGTACATAGAATTAATTATTCCTAGGAACCATCAGAAGCCTGGCTGGATGGAAGAAAGACGTGGCCTTAATCTACCATTGTGAACTATTTGTTATTTCCAGACACTGCCAATAGCATGCACTCTCTTGACCTCATTTCACTTTGTCTGACTGATTAGGACCACATCAGAGATGTCTGGCTGCCTAGGAAAGCGTCACACAATGAACAGTTGTTACACTGGGTCAGAGTACTTGCCGGTCTGTACAGTAGTCAAGACTTTGAACTTGGAAAGGGAGGAGGGTGTGTGTGTGGAAAAAGAGACTCTGTTTAAGACTCATTCAAGAAGGCAAGAGGGAAGCTGGCTAATTCCTGTCTGCAGGTGCTAAAATGAAATGAAAGCCGCTCTGAACCCCACTCTTCCCAATTAACCTACATGTGGATTCAAGCACACACAGCGAGGTTAACCCCTTAAAAAGGAGATATTTATTAGAGCATTGTAGAATCCTCTTTTCCCCCCCACTGGCTTCCAGATTTGAAGTCAGGATTTCAGCAAAAACTGAAAGAGATTTCCACTTCTTTCTCTATGTGTCCAATGTCTATATTTGTGCCACCTACCTGTCTCTCTCCTCACCCGTTTCTCTCCCTCTCTCTTTCTTTATCCCTCCCTCCCTCCCTCTCTCAATGTATGCATGTATGTACCCTGTTTCCCTGAAAATAAGACATCCCCGATAATAAACCCAATCAGGCTTTTGAGCGCATGCGTTAAAATAAGCCCCCTTGAAAATAAGCCCCCCCCAAAAGCCCTCCTCAGAAATAAGCCCCCCCCCAATTATTTAACCACATGCGCAGCCGGTCCCCGCCATTCCCTCTGGTTAGGGTTAGGGAGACAGAGCTGGAAATCAGGTAAGATGGCAAGAGGAGCCTCGTCTTGCTCCATGTGCCCCAAAATAATAAGACCTCCCTGAAAATAAGGCCAAGTGCTTATTTCGGGGTTCAAAAAAATAAAAGACAGGGTCTTATTTTTGGGAAAACACAGTATGTATGTATGTATGTATGTATGTATGTATGTATGTACGTATGTATGATGCTGATGTGGCTCAATGATCCCTTAGCATATATTAACTGTGTTCATACAACAGACCAGGTGGTGAAAAGGATTGGACAGTTCATGCTACAACATGCTGTGAGAAACTTGCCATTATCATAGAATATTGTGGGAATCAGATTTGTCATCTTGCACCATAATTCGGGGTCTGTATTTATCTCAACACAGCAACTATGTTTTGCTCACTTGGGTTTAGTGTATTCTGTGAATGCCACTATTAGGTTGTAAAGTCTCCTTTTCAACAGAGGTTGACTGCACCAATGTGCCCATCCATTTTCCTTGGCCACAATATGGGGACTGTATGGAAGAACATGGCCATTGTCTTCTTCCAGGATGGAATTGTCTCTGGCAGTATCCCATCCAATGAATAGCCAGGCCTAACTCTTGCTTAGCTTCATAGCTCAGATGAGGTCAGCCAATCCTGCCACCTGCTGAAGCCATTAGATCATATTATTGAACAAATCATAAGTGGCTTTAAAGTGACCTTTCTGCCACTGTTAAAGGTAGAACAGTTGTTTTAATGACCATAGCAATTATTGATAGAATTATTGTGGAAGTAATTCTAAATTAATTAAGCTAGGGGAAAATCAGTATAAAAATTAAATTGAAACATCAAACAGAACAAAGAAAAGACTTTAAAGCTCATTGCATATTTTAAAAAGTGCCATATCAGCTTACTATTTCAGCCATAAAGACCGAAACACCAAGGTCAACATTTTAAGGAGGGTTTATTTCAAATAAAGCTTAACATTTCAAATAGGGGTCATCTTAAATTACAAGGCAGTGATTTAGTGCCTGGACCCAAAGCAAGCATAGGCATATCCGGTAAATCGGAAATGAGTTTAATGAAACTTACTTCCGGTTAAATTTCTTTTTGAGTTGCAGCCAATACTACTGAGAATAAACATGCAACATCCAAAGCTTTTCATTAGACTTAATTCACATAATACTGTATTGTGCTCTTGCCCAAAGTCAATCTTAAACAAACTTCCAACAGTTTTCCATATTAGTTGCCAACATTAAGAGAGGATCCTGTAAACCTAATTCAAGTTCCAAGCAAAAATTTGGAAAAAGGACAAATGGTTCCCAATAAGAAACACCTGCTGCCTGTCATTAGAAGACTTGTCCTTCAATGGAAGGTTGAAGGTGGACTGATATTTTGGGGTATTCTTATTCCCACTTTGCAGTACCTATCAACTAAAAAATTAAGTTCATTTTTCAGTTACAGAGGGAGAACGATGCCATAAGACACGGCCACTCATGTTCAGCTTTGATATCTATGGTGCAACATTATGATGACAGTCATGTACATTCTAATTTGCATATTATGTTTGGAATTGATATTTGGGTATTAATCCGTATACAGAGTGTGAAGCACTCCAGTGATATTCATTAGAACCTATTTAATATGGAGTAGTTCCACGGTGACTTTTATTGTAACCTGGGCAGTGAAAAGTGTTTTAATGCAGGCTTTCTAAATCTGATTCCTATCTTATGTCTTGGAATACAATTTATATCAATCAGCCCCCTCAGATGGAAAGTTATAAGAAGCGTTATAGTTCAACATATTTGAATGGCCCCAGACAATGGGAAATTGTTTCAGGGCATTTTTCATTTTGACGGCAAATTTTGGAAAATAGATTCCAGAAATTTGAAATGGGTTTTGCTCTCAAAAAAACAAAAAACAAAAAAAACCCCTCAACAACATGTGGAGTAGATTTTACAATAACCTCAAATATAATGCACACAAACACACATAAGCACAAGCGCACATATTCCCCAACTCTAATTAATAGATCTAGAAGCTGCAACAGATTCAGGCAAATTTATTTGTTCAAAAGCATTTTTTTTAAAAAAGAAGACTATGTCAAAATCAGCTTGTAAAAATGAATCCCTCTCCCATTTCACTTCTGCCTGCCTTGACAGCTAACGAATGCATGCATTTTATATGTATATTACATATTGAATGTTGTTCGTCTTAATGCTAACCTTGCAGGTCGAAATCCCCTGAGTATCACTTCATCAGGAGTGAGAAATGAAGTCTATTTGGAAGAGCAGACAACTAAATTAACGAGACTGCCTTGTGTCAGCCAAAACATCATTACAGCTGATTAGCTGAGAGGAAGGAACTGAAAATAAAGGTGATGAATTTGAAAGGAAAAGAAAAATATATAGACAAGCCTTGGAAAAAAAGGGAGGCAAACATTTGGCGGTATAATACATAGCAGACAGAAGCTCCATACGTATTTTTATTAGCGAAGAAAATATTGTCGGGTGTTGGGAATCTCTGGGTAGGTAAACAGTCAAAGACCTGCAGCCAAAAAAAAGAGGGACACTCTATCTATCTAGCAGCAAAGGGGAGAAACATCCATTTTAATCGCTACAATATTTAGAGGAATCACATTTTCCACGGACATTGATTTTTAATTAGCTGATTTTAAAGAAGAAATAATTGTACACTAACATCTCTGACAGAGGGGAGAAGACGACACTGTTCCACAATAATTATTAGCCTGCTGTGTCTGGGAATCTGTGATGTAGTAGATACATCAAGGGCAACTGGCAGGCTCATAAATAAGGAGGGTATGGCCATGTACTGCGTGTATTTTTTGCATCGATTGAGTTTAAACAGCAGATCCTTTACCAGGAAAAAAAAGGAGAGAAGAGGCAATCAGCCAAATTCATCACAACGATGCAGTATTTTAAATATTCCAGTTCTGGGCATTTCCCCAATGCCTTCCTGTGTTGGATAATTTAAAAATGGCAGGGAATGGCAATTTTTGTCCATAATATTACAGGCTAGGAAGGAAGAATTGGAGGACAGTTTTCTGCTTACCAAGCAAAGTCAAACATGCCAACTAAATAGGAAGTCTCACTGTAATCAACAGCTCAGGTCTAAGTTATGGATAGGAGGGGAAGCCCTTAAAAATTGAAACAATTTCTCCATCACCAGAACAGCAAATGTTTAAAAGGCTCTTCTCTGATCCAATTCCCCCTGCCCCCTTTTTTCATTTCTTTTTTTCTTTTGGAACCGTAGCAAAGATCTGTTACCACCGCAGAACAGAATAAAATGCAAATGTGGGCAGGAAAGAGAATTGAGGTTATTCCTTTAAATATCAGGAACTCTGTGACAATATATTTGCTTAGCTATCTTTATAGGCACAGACACACCGGGCGGGGAGTGGGGGGGTCTAACTTTGTCTGACTTAGTCTTTCCACAGGCTAGACAGAGCTGTAATCTACTTCTCAGACAGAGTGATTACTATTTATAGTCACAAATTCTGGTTTGCCGGACATAACAGTTTGCATTCTCAACACATACGCCAGACTCCTTGGTGAGATGCCTTAATGGCTAAACAATTATTCTGTCATGTCACGATGGGCTGGCTTGTAAGTATCTCTCTACACAACTCGGAAGCCAGAACTGTGACAGAGCCCAGCAAAGCTTCACAAAAAAGTCCTATTGGATCAGACCTTCAAAACTCACCATCAGCCAAGCTTAGTCCTCTGTTCCCAACCCTGCTCAGCTACAGCTCACAAACTCACAGCCCTATTCTACTGTTGGTGCCGAAAGATACACTGCCTTTAGCCAAGGAGGCTTCACCGATCACCTCCACAGAATTGTCACCTATTCAATCTAAAGCTTCAGGAACAAACAAACAAACAAACAAAAAACCAAACAAACGAACAAAAACCAAGGGCTTCTCTTTCCATTAAAGCAAAGCATGAAATAATTGTAAAAGAAGAGCGGGAGGTGTATATAAATATCTGGGAAGGTGGAAAGAGTTATTAATACAAAACGGGTTAGGACAGCTGGAGGGGAAGGGTCTGGAGGGGAAGGGGACTCCGATCTGCGAAGTTCAGGAAGAGCAAGCAGATTTCAGGAAGGCAATTTAGGAAAGGGAAAAAAAAAATCCAAAACCGCCAGAGGCAGCGACCATAAAACCCCAAAAGACGGTGTCTCGTCTTGGAAGAAGAGATCTCCCCGGCTCGCCGGTTGGAACCTCCAATCCAGCGTGTGCTTTAAATAGCCCGAACAGGCTGTTTTTACCGTCTGGGCTTGGGAACAAAAGTTCCCGGGGCGATCAAAACTCACTGGGGAGGATCGCGTCACCCCCCCCACCCCACCCCATCTCGTCTTCGGCTCCTGAGACCCAGCCGCGCAGCCCAGCCAAGCCAGCCAGACCGGGAGAGCCTTCCCCCGGCGCGTTCCCACGGTCCTTTGGGTGTCCGGAGCGCGAACGGAACGCGCCGATCAATGGAACGGACTCCGCTCGCCTCTCTCTCTCCCGCCATCCTCCCCCCTCCGCCTTCCGTCTCCCGCAGCCCCGCCGGCGAAGCTGAAGGGCAACACACACACACACAGACAGACAGACAGACACAGAGAGAACCAAGCGGGGAGGATTTGATTCGAGCTGAAATTCCCCCTCTCCCGCGCGCTCCAAACCAACTCGTTTTCCCTGCTTTTGATTGCAAGCGACGAAGGTTACCCCACTGCAGATACGGTACGCAACTATCTGCCGGGGGAAGACGCTATCCGAGGGGGAGAGAGGGAGGGAGGGAGGGAGGGAGAGAGAGAGAGGAAATGAAGCGCCCAGGATTGCAAGAAACGCAACTTTTGAAGGGGAGGAAATGGAGGGAAGGGAGAAGTAGGAGAAAAGAGGAGTGGGTTACAAGAGGGGGAAAAAAAAGGACTGAAGGTTGTAAAAGAGGGGGGGAACGCCATGGAACTAAACCACCCAAGTCTCAGATTCTTGGTTAGAAGGACAAAAAACTGGTCGGCCGGAGGGTTTCCTTGCGGGTTAAAAGCCGCAGGATCGGAACCCTCTCCCCCCCCCCCCCACTCTCTCGGACGAAGCTGCAGAAGAGGAAAGTCTAGATCGCATTTCACACGCTTGGAAAGTCTGGATCGCATTTCCCCCCCTGGACGGAACCACGCCAGGCGATCGGGCAGGTCACGGTCTAGATCCAAATTATACCCCCCTCCCTCCCTCCCCAAAGTAGGGAGAGCGAAAAATGAGAGAGAGAAAGAGAGGAAAAGGCAGAAAGAGAGGGGGAGAGGCAGGGAGGGAGAGAGAGGGAGAGAAAGATAGAAGGAAAGGCAGAAAGAGAGAGAGAGGGAAAGGGAGAGAGAGAAAAGGAACCGTAAGTGTAATAAAAAATAAATCGAAGAAGTACTTACTGATCTCCATACTCTGAAACAAAGACCGTTTGCAGTTACAAGTACAGGAGACATTAGGCTGGTTAGGTCCGCCGGTATTGTTGAGACCCATCAAGTTATACATTTAAAAATCAGCC
>WNWU01000033.1:12492378-12505202 GCA_012654045.1 Ptyas mucosa | reverse complement strand
CTTTCTCTCTCTCTCTCTCTCTCTTTCTCCATCCCTTCGGTCAATAAAATGTTCCTAAATCGCCCCAGTCCCCGAGTTACGAAGAATAAGTGAGGTCTAACCGGCTTTTTGTCAGGACCGAACTTGGTAAGTGAAAGGATGCTGTTAGAAAAGGAGGGAGAGAAGGAAAAAGAAGCAGCCTTGAAATAGTCCACTGTACCAAATCAGACGACCATCGTTTAAAAGGATCTTGACTGGGGAGATTATGAAAATTGAAGCCCCCGAACACCTAGAAGTCATCAGGGTTGGGGAGATCTTATTACTGCCCTGATCCTTCTCATTGGTAAAGCCTCATTTATCCCTCTCCCCCCCTACACACACACAATGAAAGGGGGTCTTTTCACTTAATGGGAAGTCTTTACATCCTCCCCTCCAGATATGCAAAGAGAACCCAGCTGTTCTATCCTACTAATTTTTGTTTATTTGAATTTATTGGCCAACCAACTCCTATGGACTGCCCAGTTAGAAGGTGAAGAATTCACCTTAATCTAAGATTAAGTTTCACCATACTCTTGGATTTGGGGAAACAGAGTGGGAGGATATCAGATGAAGATTCCATACTTTGCTCTGCCAGATCTCAGCTCCAACCACTCAGACATCCGACAGATAGCAGCAAAGGGATAGAGAAATGAGTAATTCTTTGCTGTCATTTAGAGATGTCTGTCTGTCTGTCTGTCCATCTTATCTATCTGTCTGTCTGTCCTACCTATCTAGCTAGCTAGCTAGCTAATCTAGCTAATTTCTATAGCCACCCATCTCTATCAATGACTCTTACAATGTTGAAGATATATTGGTTGTAGTGCATTAAACTTACACGACATTTGACTGATTTTGATTCAGGGTGCTTTGGAAATCCAGCCAATTGTGGTTAATTAAAAGAAATGTGTGTAAGTAAATCATGGTTTGGTTTAGTGTAACGTGCAAACTCAGTCTACCTTCATAGCAACAGGCTGTCAGACTGGACTTTAAAATCTATAATTTGAGAGTGAACAAAAGGTTGAAAAAATTAAGCCAAAACATACCCAGTTACCAGGTGCTACATGACAATATTTTGTGCGGTGACATCTAACATAATTATTGCTTGCAAGAGTTATAGTATGGTTAATGAATACTAGCCAAATAAATAAACCAGATACTTTGTGAAATGCCCTATCTTCTCATAAAACTTTTAATTCAAAAATTACCTATGTAAATATTTCTTTATACTTTGGATCACATCGTGTATTAGGATGTTGTAAGTGTGTGCTTGTTTTATTGCACAGTGTCTTACTGCCAAAATGCAAATACAGTTTAGTCGGTGATGTGCCAACTGTACAGGTAGAGATAGCTGAAAATTTAAACTATTAATAGTTTAATGAATTGGGGTCACCAATTAATATGGATAACATCAGCTCATATGATTCTTAACACACCAAATGGTGCTTCTTAGTGAAAGGGCTAATAACTATTTGTGTAGCTCTTTCTTGATGAAAACAATATTATAGAGCATTAGTATTACTTTGGATTTTTTTTAATTGAATCATTTTTTCTAAGGGAAAAAAGCCAACATCGTGTATCGCATTAAGGTAAATGAATTATCTTTTAAGGAAGTGAAAATAAAACTGGCAAAGTATTGTGTCTCACTGTGTGGGAAAATGACTATTAGGAGGCAGGAAAAGCATTTTGCTGTATCATGTCATCTGGAATTTTGCACCCCAGATCCTACCTTAAGCACATCCATTCTGGGGTCCTACTAGTCAGCATACTGGAAAAAGTATATTGCAGAACCCCAAGTGCAACCCAAATTATTGAGGATGTGTGTGTTTGTGGAGGAATAGAGCAACTCTTTTACAAATAAAGAGTGACTTTTTAAATTTGGATCAAAGACAGTATATTTAGCAGAGGTATATAAAGGCAGGAACAGAACAACTGATCAGTAAAAAAGGAGGATTTCTTTTCCTCCTGTATAAGGTAAAGTTAAAGGTTCCCCTTGCACATATGTGCTAGTCGTTCCTGACTCTAGGGGGCGGTGCTCATCTCCGTCTCAAAGCTGAAGAGCCAGTGCTGTCTGAAGATGCCTCTGTGGTCATGTGGCCTGCATGACTAAACGGCAAAGGCGCATGGAACACTGTTACTTTCCCACCAAAAGTGGTCCCTATTTTTCTACTTGCATTTTTTACGTGCTTTCGAACTGCTAGGTTGGCAGAAGCTGGGACAAGTAACGGGAGCTCACCCCGTTACGCGGCACTAGGGATTTGAACCGCTGAACTGCCGACCTTTCGATCGACAAGCTCAGCGTCTTAGCCACTGAGCCACCACATCTCTATAGAGTAGAACATAAAACCATCCACCAAAACTCAAGATAGAAAAAATTCAGGACTTAAAAAAGGAAGCATATCTTTTACATGACACATAAACAATTTGAGGGGTCCCTGAGCTTGATCGTTTTCTTGCAGATGTTTCATTATCCAACTAGGTAGCATCATCAGGGATACCATCACACTGTTGATACTACCTAGTTTTGGGTAATGAAACATCTGCAAGAAAACAGCCAAGCTCAGAGAGCACCAGGGACCCCCCCCCTCATTTCAAACCTGAGCTACAGTATTCTCCGCTATCAATAACAAAAACAATTTGCTGCTATCAGACGTGCCTATGGTTGCTAATTGGTAGGGTTTTAAAAAGAAACCTGAGAAATTCATGGAGCAACCCATGGCTGTTAGGCTCAGTAGCTGTAAATTAATTGCAAAACCAATGATTACTTGCAATGGGGGGATTCAACTGGTGTAACAACCAGTCCGTTGAGTGTGCGCTTCACACTCCTGCAAACATGCGCTCCGTGCACACACAGTGTGCACACACAACTTACCTTCTACTGCAGCCCCGGTGAGTAAAACAGCTGAGGTGCAGCAATCCGCTCTACCGCGCCTATCAGCTGGGCTTCAAACAAAGGAAATATAGGTTGGTATACCGCAGGGGCGGGTAAGTGGGCCCAGCTGATCGTCAGAGCGAACCGGTTCGCTCTCAGCTGATCGTCGGAACTACCGGTTCATGAAATGAATCCCACCCCTGATTACTTGCCCTTAGTAGTAGGTGCTTAAGTATAATAGTGAAAGAAAAGCACTATTTTCTTAGTTTATCTCCCCTTTATAAACTTTCCTCCCTGGACTCACCTGGACAGACACTGACTGCTGTAGGCGATGGACGCTTGGATGGATCCATCAAAGTTTGTAGGTTCTTTAAAAGGAGACTGTAGAGCTGTAGTGTTAGAATTCTGGATTGTAATCATTTATGAAGGCCAGAGGTAGCCATACTTTCAAAGCTACACACGTACACATTTAATATATTGGTGCATCAAAGAGAAAGGAAGGCTCTTCTTTTCTTTTGAAGGTTGCAATGCTACGCTCACTCTGCTGAACTCGGGGATATTTACTTCTGAGCAGTTATGCACAGAATTGCATATGAAAGGAGAGTGGCATAACCTGAAATATTTTTCAGCGAAAGCGAGCACGTGCGCGGCCCGCTTGCAAACCACTAGTAAAGGTAATTAGAACCCACCCCAGACTAGGGGTTACATGATAGCAGTGTTCCAATGTCTTAAGGGGCTGCTATAAAGAAGGGGGGTGGGGTGTCAACCTATTTTTCAAAGGTGGGGTGTCAACCTATTTTTCACCAGAAGGCAAGACAGGAACGAATGGATGGAAACTACTGAAGGAGAGAAGCAATCTAGAACTAAGGAGAATTTTCCTTAACAGTGAGAACAATTAATTGGTGGAACAGCTTGCCTTCAGAAGTTATGGATGCTCTTTCACTAGAGGCTTTCAAGAAGAGACTGGATAGCCATTTGTCTGAAATGGTATACCCGTGATGGCGAACCTATGGCACGCAGAGCCATATCGATGGGCACGTGAGCTCAGTTGCGATGTGCATGCGCACGCCAGCCAGCTGATTTTCGGGCCTTCTGGGCCACCCGGAAGTAAGCAAACAGGCCATTTCCGGCCTCCAGTGGGCCTCCGGGGGGAGTGGGGAAGGCTGTTTTTGCCCTTCCCAGGCTCCTAGAGAGGCTCTGGAGCCTGGGGAGAGCAAAAAACGGGCTTACTGGGCCCACCGTGCCAAAAGCGTGGGGAGCGTGTGCATGCATGAGGCACATAGAATTATTGGTGTGGGCATGTGCACGTGCAACCCCCCACATTCCCCCCACTTTCGGCACGCGATGGCAAAATGGTTAGCCATCACTGTGGTATACAGTTTCCTGCTCAAAGGAGGTTGGACTAGAAGACCTCCAAGGTCCCTCCTAACTCTATTATTCTTTGATTTCTATGATGGTAGCACCTTCCCTATTTTAACTATGTCCTGGAAAAGAGTGAATTATTTTTACTGACCCTGATCCTGATTTTTACTGATACTGATCCCTCCCTATCTGCATGCAAAACGTACAACAGGATTACTTGAAAGAGTGAATCTGATTTATGTTGGCTCAGCAACGGCCCAGCGATCTTTTCACGCTGATTAAAGGTGTTGTGGAAATCTATAATTTGGAGGCTTACCAAGTTCAGACTTGGTTCTTCTAAAAGGGTTATTCTTTAAAAGAACAATTGGCAACGGAGACATCCTTCCTTCTCTTATTCTCATTCTCATAATAATAGCTGGACCGCTTTTTAATGCTTGGGCTCACAAATCACACTTAAACAGATCTACGATTTATACTCAACAATAGCTAGTTTTGTGATCACACTCATTACAAACTAGATTAGCAGAGCTTTTCTTAGATCCCATTATAGGTAGTCCTCGAGTTATGACCACAATTGAGCCCCAAAATGATGTTGCTAAGTGAAACTTAAATTTGTTAAGTGAGTTTGCCCCCTTTTTCCCAACTTTTCTTGCCAGAGTTGATAAATGAATCGTTGCATTTGTTAAGTTAGTAACATAGTCATTAAGCCAATCCAGCATCCCACAATGACTTTGTTTGTCAGAAGCCAGGTGGAAGGTTACAAATGGCGATCACATGACCCGGGGACAGTGCAACTATCATAAGTACATGCCAGTGGCCAAGTACCCCAATTTTGACCACATGACCATAAGGATGCTGCAACGGCCGTAAATGTGAAAAACAGTCGTAAGTCCCTTTTTCCAGTGCTGTTGTAACTTTGAACGTTCACTAAATAAATAGTTGTAAGTAGAAGACTACTTGTATCACAGTTTTACACATTACAGGTAGTCCTTGACTTACGACCACAATGGAGCTCTAAGTTTCTGTTGTTAAGGGAGACAGTTGTTAAGTGAGTTTTGCTCCATTTTACATTTTTTTTTGCCACAGTTGTTAAGTGAATCACTGAAGTCGTTAAGTTAGTAACACGGTTGTTAGGTAAATCTGTCTTCCCCGTGGACTTTGTTGCTCAGAAGGTTGCAAAAAAGGATCACATGCGCCCGGGACATGCAACCGTCATAAATATGAACCACTTGCCAAGCATCTGAATTTGAACCATGGGACCATGGAGATGCTGCAACAGTCATAAGGAAGAAAAATGGTCATTAGTCAATTTTTTCAGTGCCTTTGTAACTTTGAACAGTCACTAAATGAACTGTTGTAAGTCAAGGACTACTTGTATATGCTAAGGCAGGGGTCGGCATCCTTAAACATTCAGAGCCACAAAGGTCCTAATCGAAAGCCCCCATTCAATTCTGGAGCCAACCAGAAATCCGGTTCCCCCATCATAGTCTCCTCCTAGCGCGGCGTCCTTTTTCCTCTACCTGTCTTAACCAAAAGCCTTATCAATTGTGGAGCTGATCAGCAACAGGGAGCCGCAGCAGAGGGATGAAAGAGCCACATGCAGCTCCAGAGCCACAGGTTGCTGACCCCTGTGCTAAGGCAAGGCAAAACCAAAGACTTAGTGTTATATGAATTAGTGAATATTGTCTTTCAAATCAGTGATATGCGGTTAAAGATAATCCAAACCACATCATAGGCTGCTTTACAGCCTTAAAATTTTTCAGTAGCCTTAAGAGTTGAAAACAGACTTTGATCATAGCTGTGTTTTGAACATTGATCCTTAGTTTCCTGTATTTATTAAATAGTAATGCATTTGTAGTAATTAATGTTTCCCTTATTGCATAATTATTTATAATTCAAATCTTGTGTAGATAATCACACTGGAAAGGTATGTGCACAGGGACTGGAGAGAGATTAAAAGCACTGCTCTCGACCCAGCAATCGAGCATTAATTGTGATATCAAATCTTGTTTTAAATGTAATTTTTATTAAACTTATCAAAATATAAAAAAAGAACTGAAAATGAAGGTAGTGGAAAAAGGGGGTGGGGGAAAGAAGAGTAGGATAAAGTGGGGGTGTGTGGAGAAAAACACGAGCTTCCGATTCTTTTCAGCACAGTAGAATAAATAAAATAACATTACAGCTTCAACTTTTGACTTTTGCATACTTAAGATGTATTAGCCATTGCTATAACAACAAACTTGTCTAATCAGCAAATCCCAATTTTTTTTTCTATCTCAAGCAAAACATTCAGAAGCTTTTCTCCAAGTAAAAAATTGTGACATCAAGTATTTTCCCAGTTGAGAGGGCAAACAATCATGTAGCTTGTATTATCTTAGAAAACTGGTTTAAAGTCTGCGTTGAATGTTGTTGAAGGATATAAGACTGATGGTGGCACAGTGGTTAGAATGTAGTATTGGAGGCTGACTCTGCCCTCTGCTAAGGGTTTGATCCAGACTGGCTCAAGAATGACTCAGCCTCCCATCCTTCTGAGGTCAGTAAAATGAGGACCCAGATCATTTGGGGCAATATGCTGTTAAACCAGGGGTCTCCAACCTTGGCAACTTTAAGCCAGTGGTGAAATCCAATTTTTTTTACTACTGGTTCTGTGGGCATGGCTTGGTGGGTGTGGTGTGGCTTGGTGGGTGTGGCAGAGGAAGGATACTACAAAATCTCCATTCTCACCCCGCTCTAGGGGAAGGATATTGCAAAATCTGCATTCCCACCCCACTCTGGGGCCAGCCAGAGGTGGTATTTGCTGGTTCTCCAAACTGCTCAAAATTTCTGCTACCGGTTCTGCAGAACCGGCTAAATTTCACCCCTGCTTTAAGCCTGGAGGACTTCAGCTTTGCTGGCTGAAGTCCTCCAGGCTTAAAGTTGCCAAGGTTGGAGACCCCTGCTGTAAACCACTTGAAGAAGACTATAAAGCACTATGAAGTGGTATATAAGTCTAAGTGTCTGTAGAGATTCTCTATCATCCAGGTCATGGTTGTCCCAAAGGCGCTTTTTCAGGAGGCAACTGGATTTTCTTGTTTTTCTTTGAAGACGTTTCGCTTCTCATCCAAGAAGCTTGCAGAAACATCCAGCTGCCTGCAATTACTGCAAGTTCTAATCTCACCAGGCTCAAGGTTGACTCAGCCTTCCATCCTTTCTAAGGTGGGTAAAATGAGGACCCGGTTTATGGGGGCAATAAGCTGACTTTGTATAAATATACAAAAGTATGAAGGCTATTGCTTAACGCATTGTAAGCCGCCCTGAGTCTCCGGAGAAGGGCGGCATATAAATATATATATTTTTTTTTAAAAAAAGCTTCTTCCGTTCTGACAGGATAGTGGGGAATGGAAGGATTTAAAGATTTATCCTGCAAGGAATATAAATCCTTCCATTCCCCACTATCCTGTCAGCTGAAGAAGCTTCTTGGATGAGAAGCTAAACCGTCTTCAAAGAAAAAACAAGAAAGTCCAGTTTCCTCCTGAAAAAGCACATTTGGGATTAAGTACTATTGCTATATTCCTGCAAGTGTCAGGCATGCAGAAACAAGATAGCAGTTCTGACCTTCTGACCTTTAAACTGTAAAGGTAAAGGTAAAGGTTCCCCTCGCACATATGTGCTAGTAGTTCCCAACTCTAGGGGGCGGTGCTCATCTCCGTTTCAAAGCCAAAGAGCCAGCGCTGTCCAAAGAGGTCTCCGTGGTCATGTGGCCGGCATGACTAAACGCCAAAGGTGCACGGAACATCAGAGGTGGTCCCTATTTTTCTACTTGCATTTTTTATGTGTTTTTGAATTGCTAGGTTGAGAGAAGCTGGGACAAGTAACGGGAGCTCACCCCGCTATGCGGTACTAGGGATTTGAACCGCTGAACGGCCGACCTTTCGATCGACAAGCTCAGCATCTTAGCCACTGAGCCACCATGTCCCTTTAAACTGTAGAGTTCTACAAAGTTTTGACCCTCTGAGTTGAGTTGTCGGCTCCTGAAAACTTTGCTGCAAGCTTGCCGTTGGAGTTCTACAAAAGGAAATTGAGTTCTGATCTTCTCCATCCAGGTGGTTTTATTTGACTTCTCAGTCTAGCATTACAGACCTGGGATTTTCTAGTGGTTTCCTGCCCAAGTACTAATTAGCCAGGTTCATCCCTTTGATCTTTCCAAGATCAACAAGGGTGTCTCTGGCACATTATCATTTACTGTGCTCTGTCCATTCAGGAGTGTCTTTTACATCCACCTTGCTCAACCTGGTATTTGGGGGGCATGGGTTCCGATTCCATTCCTTAGATTCCTTGGTGTTAGGAAATGAGTATTACCTACCTTGTTGGGTTGGCAATATATAAACCATCAATATAGCTTTAAGACTGCTGTATTGCTTCATACTGTGTCCTGATTGGTTAGCTCTATAGCCAATCTCCTTAAGAGGGAGCTAGAAACATGGTTTGTTTCTCTTTGCTGTTCTTGCTCTCGGATATCTCTGTATGCTACTGTTTGCAAATCCAGAAGAACTGTTTATTGTGAATGACTACAATGACTGGTAAGAAGACTTTGTTATTGGATTATCCCTGGACTGTCGTTTTGCTATCTCCTGCTTTATATGTGTATGACCTGGACTGTTTATTGGACTGTGCCTTACTATTTCCTGAAAATAAACACAACTCAGTGTATCTGTGTGTTGACTGTGTTTATTCGTACCTACTCTCAAACGCTGTCATGTATGCACCCTTGCTATTCAAGGGTTACTCTGCGAATTCCTTAACACTTGGTAGCACAATCAAAGACCAGGATTGGGGGAGCTGTAGTCATAGCACATCCCAGTTAGGCCATAGCATGTCAAGGGGATGTCAAGGTTTATATATTCCATTCAGCAGAATTCTCTCCTTTTATTAATCCATTCCCGCATTTAAGAATGTAGGTCATCGGGGAAGAAGTCTGAAGAATATGCATGTAACCTGGCTGATACAAAGTCAAACATCTAGACTGTTTAGTCTGTTTCATTAGTCTGTGGCCTGCCAGGATCAGCTTGTTTATTTATTTATTCAATCAATTTATATAATCTTGCCTTAGCTCTGCCAGTTAACTATGAATTTTAAGTGTATTATGGAGCCTCAGGTCATCAACATGCAAAGCATGTCTGTGGCATTGCAGCCACCCTACTTCTGAAAGGTGGATGGGCACCGAGAACCAGTTACCCTAATAACTTTCTGAAATCTGCATCCAAGACATTGTAAAATATTGGACAGGACATCCACGCACACGATGAATGTCCAATCCAATAACCTTCTTGCAGTGAATTTTGGTTTCCCCCTCTGGCAAGAGTTGTGGAAAATGAAATGGAAAAATGACTCAACTCTCTCCGAATGGAGACTGCTGGGTTTATAATTCATAGCCTGTTGTCACTGTTCAAAGTTTCTGTTAGGACATTCGCTGGGATGCCTGCCAAGAAGAAAATGTGTGTGTGTGTGTGTGTTTGGGTGTGTGTGTGTGTGTGTGTGTGTGTGTGTGTGTGTGTGCCTAAGAAAGGCTTCTATGAAGGATATTGAACCCCACTGTTTTACAATCTTGAATATTTAGGTTTATAAAACATGGGTAAGGTAAAAAGAAAAAAAAACCCTGGCAGATTTGTGCAACGTACTAAGCTTGGTTAATATGAACGGCGGCTGCATCTGTGCCTGCTGGTATTGTTCCCCTCTTCAAAGGGAAAGATAGCAAGAGTGAATGTCGAACCTAGAGGGGGATTAATTTGTTAAATGTGTCTGAGAAAGCATTTGTCAGAATTCTGATGGAAAAAGTAGCAGACGTGACAGTGAACATTTGAGAAATACAGTGGGCATCTCTGCTGTGCTGGGCATATACGTAGATCAGAATAACAGACTTGGAAGGGACCTTGGAGGTCTTCTAGTCCAACCCCTGCTTAGGCAGGAAACCTTATACCATTTTAGACAAAAGGTTGTTCAATCTCTTCTTAAAAACCTGCAGTGTTGGAGCGTTCACAACTTCTGGAGGCAAGTTGTTCCACTGATTAATTGTTCTAACCAATTGGTGAAATCCAATTTTTTTTTTACTACCGGTTCTATGGGCATGGCTTGGTGGACATGGTGTGACTTGGTGGGCGTGGCTTGGTGGGCATGGCAGGGGAAGAATACTGCAAAATCTCCATTCCCACCCCACTCCTGGGGGAAGGATATTGCAAAATCTCCATTCCCACCACACTCTGGGGCCAGCCAGAGGTGGTATTTGCCGGTTCTCTGAACTACTCAAAATTTCCGGTACCGGTTCTCCAGAACCTGTCAGAACCTGCTGGATTTCACCCCTGGTTCTAACTGTCAGGAAATTTCTCCTTAGTTCTAGGTTGCTTCTCTCCTTGATTTGTTTCCACCCATTGCTTCTTGCCCTACCCTCAGGTGCTTTGGAGAATAGCTTGACTCCCTCTTCTTTGTGGCAGCCCCTGAGATATTGGAACACTGCTATCATGTCTCCCCTAGTCCTTCTTTTCATTAAACTAGACATACTCAGTTCCAGCAACCGGTCTTCATCTGTTTTAGCTCCAGTCCCCTAATCATCTTTGTTGCTCTTCTCTGCACTCTTTCTACAGTCTCCACATCTTTTTTTACATCGTGGCAATCAAACCTGGATCTAGTTAAAAGGAGCCTTGGTGGCACAGCAGACTAAAACTGCTGTTAAAATAGCACTTAGCTGCCAGCTGCCTGCAATTACTGTGAGTTCAATTCTCACCAGGCTCAAAGTTGACTCAGCCTTCCATCCTTTCAAGGAAGGTAAAATGAGGACCCGGTTTGTGGGGGCAATAAGCTGACTTTGTATAAAATAGAACACCGCTCGGGGGGGCCAAAAAGCCCTACTGATATATACAAAAGTATGAAGGCTACCCACCCTGAGCCTCCAGAGAAGGGCGGCATATAAATCAAATAGATAGATAGATAGATAGATAGATAGATAGATAGATAGATAGATAGATAGATAGATAGATAGATGATAGATAGGTAGTATTCTAAGTGTGGTCTTATCAAGGCATTATAAAGTGGTATTAACACTTCACATGAACTTGATTTTATCCCTCTGTTAACTCATCTATTTGTTTTCTTCAGTAGGTTATTAAGAAATATCTGAATGTAGGAAATAAAATTTGTTTACATTTGTTCACTTAGAAAAAGCACACGACAAAGTGAATAAGCCCGATTTATGGAATGGTTTGTGCTTTTATTTATTTCTTGCAATGTATTAGTCACCCAGTTCGAGTGGATTCTGCAATGAGTCCAATGCGTGAATATGCAGCTGAAGTTGGCTTGCTAAATGTAATACAAGCCGTACATGATGGAAGTAAAGCATGAGAATAACTACAATGATTCAACATTGAGCAAGGAGTAAGAATAACTGTAATGATTCAACATTGAGTAACGAGTAAGAAAGGGAGGGTTGCTTCATATATTTATGGATAAATGTATGAGGAATGTTTATTATGAGAATAGAGATACAGTAGAGCTATGTTGGTTGGAAACTTGAAGAGATTGGTATTTTTGTATGTAAATGATGCAGTGGCTGTTAGCTGAGAACCCAAATGATTTGCAGCCAGTATTAGTTTAGTCAGAAAGAGAAAATAAATTAGGATTAAATTCTAAAACAAAACTATGAAAATAAGAGTGATCTCTTTGAGAGGAGGAGGAAGACCACGGAAGTGGTTGGATGGACCAATGAGGATTTCTGAATGGAAGAATAAGGCATTTAAGGAACAAAAGGCAATGTATAAAGCAGTATATTGTCATTAGCAGCAAAGATAATTTGTAAGGTTAGAAATGTTAGTTAATAGCAATAGCACTTAGACTTATATACTGCCCCATAGTGCTTTACAGAACTCTCTGGGTGGTTTAAAATGTCAGCATGTTGCCCTCAAGAATCTGGATCCTCATTTTACTGACCTCAGAAGGATGGAAGGATGAGTCAACCTTGAGCCCATCAGGATTGAATTCCAGACTATGGACAGAGTTAGCCTGCAATACTGCATTCTAACCACTGCACCATCCAAGCTTTTTAAAATCATAGAGTCATAGTTGGAAGTGACTTTAAAGGTAATCTAATGCAACTCCCCTGCTCCACAAGACCTACCAGACCAGACTATCTCTGACAGATGGTTGTCCAGTCTCTTTTTGACTGGCAAAAGAGAACTCACCATTTTGTGTATCTGTTTGTCCCATTGGAAGTTCCTCCTGATGGCTAGCTTGAACTTCCTTCCTTGTAGTTTCATCCAGTGGTGAAATACATTTTTTTTTTACTACCGGTTCTGTGGGTGTGGCTTGGTGGGCGTGGTGTGGTTTGGTGCGTGTGGCAGGGGAAGGATACTGCAAAATCTCCATTCCCACCCTACTCTGGGGCCAGCTAGAGTTGGTATTTGCTGGTTCTCTGAACTACTCAAAATTTCCGCTACCGGTTCTCCAGAACCTGTCAGAACCTGCTGGATTTCACCCCTGGTTTCATCCCACTGGGGTCCTGACCCTCCCTCCCTCCCTCCCTCCCTCCCTCCCTCCCTTCCTTCCTCCC
>WNWU01000033.1:12476193-12486240 GCA_012654045.1 Ptyas mucosa | reverse complement strand
AATAGAATAGAATAGAATAGAATAGAATAGAATAGAATAGAATAGAATAGAATAGAATAGAATAGAATAGAATAGAATAGAAGAGTTGGAAGGGACCTTGGAGGTCTTCTAGTCCAACCCCCTGCTTAGGCTTCAGCACTTCAGACAAATGGTTATCCAACATCTTCTTAAAAACTTCCAGTGTTGGAGCATTTACAACTTCTGGAGGCAAGTTGTTCCATTGATAAATTGTTCTAGCTCTCAAGAAATGTCTCCTTAGTTCTAAATTGCTTCTCTCCTTGATTAGTTTCCACCCATTGCTTCTTGTCCTGCTCTCAGGTGCTTTGGAGAATAGCTTGACTCCCTCTTCTTTGTGGCAGCCCCTGAGATATTGGAACACTGCTATCATGTCTCCCCTAGTCCTTCTTTTCATTAAACGAGACATACCCAATTCCAGCAACGGTTCTTCATATGTTTTAGCCTCCAATCCCCTAATCTTCTTTGTTGCTCTTCTCTGCACTCTTTCTAGAGTCTCCACATCTTTTTTACATCGTGGCGACCAAAAATGGATGCAGTATTCCAAGTGTGGCCTTACCAAGGCCTTATAAAGTGGTATTAACACTTCCAGTGATCTTGATTCTATCCCTCTGTTTATGCAGCCTAGAACTGTGTTGGCTTTTTTGGCAGGTGCTGCACACTGCTGGATTATATTTAAGTGATTGTCCACTAGGACTCCAAGATCCCTCTCACACTTACTACTATTGAGTGAGGTACCGCATATACTGTACCTGTACATTTTGTTTTTCTTGCCTAAATGTAGAACCTTATTTTTTTCACCATTGAATTTCATTTTGTTAGATAGCGCCCAATGTTCAAGTCTTCATTTGAAAACATTCTCTCCATAACTAGCCAGTTCCATATACCAATTTGATATATTTTCTGGAGGAGTAAAAAAAAATCCCTAATACTTATTATAAATCCCTTCCCGTGGGCATACATGATCTAAATAGGCAAAAGTGGAAGGTTAGGGGAAAGGGCACAAAGAGATTGTCAGTAAATCCTTATAGAGGCTTTGTAGAGATGCGTGATTTATTCTGCAGGGCACTACACTTGCTTATCTGTACACTACAACTAAAACTCTAGTGTGATTGTTTGCAACCTTTAATTGGGCAAAATGTTGCAAACTGCAAATGTGTTAACTTAACAGAAAGCATCCAAAATCTGGGACTCATGATTCCCATGGGATTGAAATTGGGCAAAGTTGTGGCTGCTTCACTGCTCCATGCCATCATGGTCAGCTGCGCTCATGTGACTGTCATTTTCAATGTTCCATGACAGTTTCCCAAACAATCTTGCAATCCCTTGATCCTTCTGGGAAGGGGAGGGGAGGGGAGGGAAGGGAAGGGGAGGGAAGGGAAGCTTCTTGGATGAGAAGTGAAATATCTTCAAAAGAAAAAAACAAGGAAGTCCAGTTGCCTCTTCAAAAAGCACCTTTGGGACAATCATGACTTGGATGAGTGAGAATCTGTATAGACATTTAAACATGTAATTCCTGTGTGCATATCACAGCCATTATTGCATGTTGTTCTCTCAGATTCTTCCTTCAGGATCTGGTTCTCCTCCTCCTCTATCTATAACTTTGGTTTCTCCAATATGATCTCTAAACTAGCTTCATATCTAATTTAGGTCCCTTGGGTCCTAGAGAACCTGAAGCCAGAACTTTGGAAGACAAACTCTGGAACAAAATCCAAACTATATGACAGCATGTATAGTTAGCACATATCTTTACACTTATAATACAGAGACTGAATCATGAATAAATCACTTTGTTTATCAAGGCACATTTGTTCATGTTTCATCTGGAAAGATGACCTACTTATACTAATCTTACAATTAACACTCCGACACTCTAGGTCTTTTGTGTGGGCATTAGTAGCTCTTGAAATACAAGGAACATTGTTCTGATTGTAACTGCAGATAAACATCAGACTTACTACTACTTTCTCTTCATCTATTTCTTTGTAAAAAAAGATGGTCTAGGTAAGACAGCCTGAAAAGTAGCATTTTAGTCACCCTTTCCCCAAATATTTGCTTACTGAGTCTCCTGTTGTTGGTCTTGGATTGTCTTAATCAAAGGGTGTTTATTTTGACAAATCAGGACAATTTACATCTTTTTTTTCTTATAAAGAAAATTATTGTTTGGGTACCTGACAAGTAGAAATCTCATACAAGTTATTTAAGCAAAGGTACCTTAAAAATAAAATTGTTAGATTAGCAATTTGCATTTAAAAATATAAAGAATTACATTTTCACAGTCAAGAAAGGCTACGTAGGAAAAAGTGGAAAAGAAATTTCACTTTTTTGAATTATTTTGACTTAATTTTAATAAACCATTGTAAGCCATGGATTAATAAAGTTTTGAAACATCTTATCTGAACACATGAACATTTTGAGTAACACTGGTTAGATGCTACCTACATCTTTATTTGTTGAGTTTCATTTCTCCACTAAAACAAGAGACCAGATGAAAATGAGGGTAAAATATGAATTTGTCAATTGTTTATTTAAAACTTTGGGCCAGTTTTGAAAAACAAAACACTTAATGGTAATGGAAAGTATATATTATCAGTGTAAAATAAGTAGCATCAGCTATGAAAAACAACTTCAGCCACTATGTCAGATTACAAGCCAAAAGCTTGCCAGTGAAATGATTATCAGGATGAAATTCATTCTTTTCCGGCAAAGAGGTTTGCAGAATTTGGGAGCATCAATTACTATGAAGTATGCCACTAATGTTAGCAGGACAGAGACCAAATTCCTTTCCATGGTTTTTAAGATGTCAGAATTCTCATAGGAGGTCATGTGGTCTT
The DNA here is from genome assembly GCA_012654045.1 of Ptyas mucosa. Lineage (NCBI taxonomy): Eukaryota > Metazoa > Chordata > Lepidosauria > Squamata > Colubridae > Ptyas > Ptyas mucosa. The sequence goes on along the minus strand of WNWU01000033.1, from coordinate 12,483,391 downwards.
TCAAATAATTGTATCTCCAATTATGTAGGAATTAATAGGTTATAAGCAGCACTTTGAATTGTGCTCAGAAATGGACTTATAGCCAATTATACCTACAACAAAGGTATAGTTTGCTCCTTGTAATTAGGATGCAGAACAGGTGACCGAACTTCTATTTCCTGTAATCCAAGACAGCATAGCCAATTATGAGTTGGGCTAAAAATGATAATTTACTAGAATCTGTATAAGTATTCCCCGACAGTACTCTCCTACTGTGATCGGTTTTGCTCAACAACATAGTTGCATCATAGTGTTGTGACTCGACCCCCGAGCCCATCGTATCGGAGGGAGAAGGCTTCGAAAGTGAAGGAGAGGAGTTGGCCAGGCCTCCCTCTCCAGGACCCTCCTCTCTGGCAATGCCTCAGGTGTCTCCCGAAGGAGAAGAGATTGGCCAGGAGCCAGGTATCCCCGAGCAGTTGCAGTCGGACAGTGACGGAGATAAGTCTTGGCTGGATCCATGCCAGCGTCGGAGAGACAAGCGCACGCAACAGAAAAGGAGGCCTGCCAGAGATTAAACTGAGTCACTGGACCACACCCCTCAGGGGATAAAAGGGGGTGTGGTGGCCATTCAGGCTCTGTGACGGACAAAGCTAAACAACTAGCGAGTTGCATTGTATCTCTGAAACTACGTTATCTGCCTGTCTTGGATTTAATATGGACTGGATTTGACAATTCTTTGACGTTGTGTATTTGTTTTGGTTTATCTGACGGAGGAGGAACACCTCCCTCTGTGAGTAAAGTTCTTGGCAAGCAGCTACTGGGTTGCTGCCAATCCTGTTATCGAAGGAATTTATTGTCTGCAAGTTTTATTTAACCCCCGGCTGACTGTTTGTGTGCATGTGTGAGACGGGGACAGAACACATTGTTTAGTTTTAACTGGGTTGTTTTAAATTTAGCGGCAAATATGTGTAGCTCGGGTGTAGGATGAGGGTGAAGGTTTGTTCTCTGAGTTTTGTGGATTGGTTTCTGAACATTTCATTACCAGGCTAGGTAACATCTTCAGAGGAGATTTAAAAGAAATTAAAAGAATTTAGAATGTAAAAGAAGCAAGAGTTTTGAAGAAGTCCTCAACCGTGGAGTGTAATTTTCTTGCATTTTAAAAAATATTATGAGATGACTAAAAGATATACAGTAGATGCCCCATCTTTCATTATGCAATCTATATACCGGTAATAGCCGGAAGCCTCTGTAGCTTCTTATACTCCGTTAATTCCCAGGTGAAATCATAATGACCAGAAGGGTTTTTCAGAAGAGGCTCTGTTGTGACCATCTGTCCTTGAAAAATTGTTGGAAGGCTTCTCCTTCCTCTGGAGAAATTCCTCACCCAATTTGGCAGAGGATTTCAAAAGGCTGTTTGTGCCTGGTTTTAAGACACACACACACACACACACACACACAAACAAACTATATCTACAGTATTCCCACTGAAATCAGAAAACATCACTGACTTATAAAAGATAAATGCAAATCTTTTTTTTAAAAAAAAGCTACTAGGAAGTGTCATCATATAAGCGGTATTTCCTCTTCAAGTTATTACAGAGGAAACTATAAGAGCAAAGTCTATTAGAGCATGTTATGTACACCATATTAAAAATAATAAAGCTACCGTTTATGCAGATTTATATCATAATCCTTTGTCTACTAAGATGTAGGTTCTACTGTGTTCAGTTGGATATATTTTGAGCTGAATGTAAACAGAAGTGCCATTTTATTAACTGGTTAAAATTAATTTGATGTATGACTAGATTTCTATAATTACATGTCAGCCCTAGCTCAGTTTGCATTAACCATTCTTGGTGGCTAAGAATTGACACCAGAAGAACAGCACAGTGAGTGAGCAACTTCACATTTTATAAACAAATACATTTCTGTTCGCAGAACACAGTTTCTAGGAATATGTTTCTTGTCCCTGAAATGATTTATAACCTAAAAAGTATAATTCAACTTTGCTTAGTCTGGGCCAGGGGTGAAATCCAGCAGGTTCTGGAGAACCGGTACGGGAAATTTTGAGTAGTTTGGAGAACCCGCAAATACCACCTCTGGCTGGCCCCAGAGTGGGGTGGGAATGGAGATTTTACAGTATCCTTCCCCAGGAGTGGGGTGGGAATGGAGATTTTGCAGTATTCTTCCCCTGCCACGCCCACCAAGCCATGCCCACCAAGTCACACTATGCCCACCAAGCCACACCTACAGAACCGGTAGTAAAAAAATTTGGATTTCACCACTGCTCTGGGCTTTTTCCATAGGTGCGGAGTACAATTTTCAGCCAGCAGAAGAGAGCTGTAATGTATGAAATTAACTTCACTGAATGTCATGGCTTAATTATTTTCAAGATTTAATGAGATCAGGGTTAAACTATGTACTCAGTCTCAGTCATGAACATAGTAAATACCCTTGGGACAGTAGTTATTATTGCTGTTTAACTTATTTTGCAGGGTTGTTATGAGCACCCTAAAAGAAATTGAGGACACAAATAGGGTAAACAAAGAAGATTAATATTCTAGGTACTAACACCTCCAATTTATCAGTCCCATCAATGTCTCATGAATTTACAATATAGACATTTGAGGGATATTGGTATTTCTCCCTGCCCCTCTTCAATTTCAAAATACATGTAATGTTATCTCAATTTTAGTTGGAGATGAGAGGTTTACCATCTGGCCCACCGAGGCATCTGTACTACAAATTAACTATGAATATTTAAAGTCAGTCTAGATGCCTCATCTGAACCCATAAAGGTCATCAAAAAGATCTTGAATGATTTATAACAATCTTTGTTATATTTCTCATTTCCTGCCTTCTCAAAGCAGAATTGCAGTTATCTTGTTGGACAAAGAGATTGTAATAAAAACCTTGAGGGACACCATAGCATGGTGTTTCTTTCTCTCTGTCTCCTCCATCCTGCTGTTGTTCTGGTCAAGGTAGAAAGTATAAGGTGCATGTAGTGATGTGGAGAGGGACACGGTGGCTCAGTGGCTAAGATGCTGAGCTTGTCGATCAAAAAGTCGGCAGTTTAGCGGTTCGAATTCCTAGTGCCACGTTACTTATCCCAGCTTCTGCCAACCTAGCAGTTCAAAAGCACATAAGTAATGCAAGTAGAAAAATAGGGACCACCTTTGGTGCGAAGGTAACAGTGTTCCGTGTGCCTTTGGCATTTTGTCATGCCGGCCACATGACCATGGAGATGTCTTTGGACAGCGCTGGCTCTTTGGCTTTGAAACGGAGATGAGCACCGCCCCCTAGAGTCAGGAATGACTAGCACGTATGTGCAAGAGGAACCTTTGCCTTTAGTGATGTGTATTCATTTGTGATTGTGAATGTTTTTCCTTTCTTCCCCTCTCTGGCAAAGCAGTTTTTTAAAAAGTTGTCTTCTATAATGATTGCAACAATAAATATTTGTTTGGAGCCTGGTGCAGTTGAGAAGTCCGATTACAATAATTCTTAGGAAAAAAAGCAGTTCTGAATACAGCCTATTCAATGTGACCTCCAATTTTTCCCAAGAATTTTGCTTATTGAAAATTTATTTTTTCTCTCTCAAAGCTGAGGACTTCTGCCATGATTGTCTTTTGTGTTCACAGGTGTGTATACTTTTGCACCCAGGTATACTCTGGTGAACACCACAGAAACATTGGGCTCTTTTACAAAGATATGGCATAGCTCAAAAACAGATGCGCTGCATTTAATCAAAGCAGAAAAAAAATAATTCACCAGCAGAAAATAAAATTAAATCATATGAACACCATTGTTGTGTAAATGTTCATAGAAAACAACTGGATTTGGTTTTCTAGACCAGAAAATTCAGAACACTTGGGTAAATAATGAGAAATAAAGGTGACTGATTTCTATTAGAAGTATTTTTTAAAAAATAACTGAGATAGAAAGATGTCCATGGAGATTCTCAGTCATCCAGGTCATGGTTGTCCCAAAGGTGCTTTTTCAAGAAGTAACTAGACTTTCTTGTTTTTCTTTGAAGACATTTTGCTTCTCATCCAAGAAGCTTCTTCTGCTCTGACTGGATGGTGGGAAAGTAGCACTTAGTTGCCAGCTGCCTGCAATAACTGCGAGTTCAAATCTCACCAGGCTCAAGGCTGACTCAGCCTTCCATCCTTCCGAGGTAGGTAAAATGAGGACCCGGATTGTGGGGGCAATAAGTTGACTTTGTATAAAAAAGAACACTGCTTGGGGGGGCTGAAAGCCCTACTAAGCAGGTATATACAAAAGTATGAAGGCTATTGCTTAATGCATTGTAAGCCGCCCTGAGTCTCCGGAGAAGGGCAGCATATAAATCGAATAAATAAATAAATAAATAAATGGAAGGATTTATATTCCTTGTGGACAGCTGGTCATTTGCAATCTTTTAGAGAGTCTTTGAGGCCATTTGGAGTTTTATTTGTGTCCTCAGAATCACCTGAGTAGTGCAAATGGGTATGGAGCCTTCTTGGAATTGATGAAAGGACTTGTAGACTGAAGATAGATGATGCCGTATCCCTCCTGCGAGAAAGTCCAGTTGCCTCTTGAAAAAGCACCTTCGGGGACAGAAAGATGGAATACAAGTAGAGAATAGAAACAGCTGCATAATTGGGAGTTATGGAACACACAAACCATAGTGTAACTGCTGAATGTTGCAGTAATGTTCAAAACACATTCCCTGGAACAAGCTCATGTACAGCCTGTTAGGGTAGTCTTAATATCAGCAGAACATTAACAAAGTCACTTTGTGACACAGTTACCAGCAGGAGGCATGTCTTTTCTGCCATGGTGCCAGGCTTATGCAACACCATCCCCCCCTCCAAAGTGAAATCTGGCTTCATCCCTGTTTGTTTTCCAGAAGCCCTCAAAATTTGGTTATGTTCTTAGGGCAGGGGCAGGGGTGAAATCCAGCAGGTTCTGGAGAACCGGTAGCGGACATTTTGAGCAGTTCAGAGAACAGGTAGCGGAAATTTAGAGTAGTTCAAAGAACTGGCAAATACCACCTCTGGCTGGCCCCAGAGTAGGGTGGGAATGGGGATTTTGCAGTATCCTTCCCTTGCCATGCCCACCAAGCCACACCATGCCCGCTAAGACACGCCCACAGAACCGGTAGTAAAGAAATCTGGATTTCATCACTGGACAGGGGTCTCCAAAGGGCATGAATTGTAGAGGTGGCTCCATTGCCATTAGTATCTGCTGCCCTCTCTCTTTTCATCACAATTTTAAGTTCTTTAGATTTCTTAAATCGTTTTATAGCTTTTACAGTACACCTCCCCTTATGTCGTTTTTCATGAGCTTGGTAGCAGCCATATAAATATGGTAAATGATTGAATCAATAACAGGCTTTGCAGTCTAGCACCTCTGTAGTGCAGTACTCTGGGGAAAAGTTGCTTTATCGCTTCCCCCCCCCCTTTTTTTAACACCGAGCGACCTCTGCCCTCTGGAACGAGGTTCCTCTTGAGATTTGAATAGGCCATCAGCGTCCTGACCTTTCAAAGGGCCCTAAAGACCTGGTTCTTGGCCCAAGGCCTTTGGCAAAGAGCGATGGAAGGAAGCCCTTTTTCATTGTTGCCAACCAGGTTTGTTCTCTCTGTCATCTTCAGCCTTGTTTTATGTTTTGTGCGTTTTCTCATTTTTAACCATGTGTAAACATCCAAAGTCACTGGGAGTCAGGCAGCATATAAATTTAATTAACCGATTGACAGATTATTACAGCTAATGGTATCTCATAGTTAAAGCCACCCTTTTTCCCCCCTCCAACCGACCGTAGCTCTGTGAAAACAGTGAATAGCACAGCATAGTCGGTCAAGCCTTCGGCTCTCTTGGCTTAATCTGGCTGCCCCCGTTGCCTTGTCCCTGCAGGGTGTGTTGTTGTGCTTTGCTCCTATCCTCCCGGTCCCTTCCTTCAAAAGGCTTGTTTCCCCCATAATAGAAACCTGCATGCAATTATTTCAGGAGGACAGAAATTGGCCATGAGAGCAGTAAAAGTATCGGGGCAGAAGACGCCCTGCCTGACCCGTTCCTACTTTTGAGCTCTGAGCACATGCCGTCTTAGTATATTCTATCAACCCTTAAAAGTGCTCACACACGCACACGCAGAGTCTATTTTAAGTTGAGAATTTCAGGGTGCTAAATTCTGCGTTTGAGCACTTCCCTACACACACCTGTTTCACACTCCACATGAAAAGAACATCTTTGCACCGTCCTAGGAGTGTCCTCACTGATGCCATCCTTCCTTCGCACAGAGCTCACCCTGAGCCAACTAGCATGCCCTCCAGCTGATTAAAGGGAGGGGGGGGGCATTCCCTCCAGCCCCCTGATTCTCGTGCTTGCTTTGCCTTGACAGTTTCCAGGGTGAGAGAAAAACAAACAAACTGCTTATCTTTAAGCCTGGTGAACTGGGGACAGATTACCATAATGCTTAACTTTTATTAGTTTAACAGAAGCCCAGTAAAATGGTGCCAAGGCTCCATGACTTTAACAGGGAGGTTGGGATGGAGGGTGTGTGTGTGTGTGTGTGTGTGTGTGTGTGTAAAGTAGAGGAAGGGGAAAGTTTCTAACGTAAAACCATCGGCTCAAAAATCAACACATGGCAGCCAAATTAGATGGTCCTCTTCTTACAATCATTTCATTTAGCAACCGTTGAAGTTACAGCGGCTCGTAAAGTGACCCACAACCAGTCCTTGCTTGTAAACCTGCTGCAATGTTTTGTTTATTTTTTAATTTTATTTAGAAAACTTATATTGCTGCCTGTTCACACATGGCGACCCAAGGCGGCTTAGAGGAATATAAAAACACCGTATATAAAAAAAATAAAAGCAATCAAAGAAAATAATCAAATAATAAATTAATAAAATATTATTTATTTATTTATTTATTTATTTTTAATTTGATTTATATGCCGCCCTTCTCTGGAGACTCAGGGCGGCTTACAATGCGTTAAGCAATAGCCTTCATACTTTTGTATATTTATACAAAGTCAGCTTATTGCCCCCACAAACTGGGTCCTCAATTTACCTACCTTAGAAAGGACGGAAGGCTGAGTCAACCTTGAGCCTTGGTAAGATTCGAACCTGCAATAATTGCAGGCAGCTGATGTTAATAACAGGGCTTTAGACCACTGTACTATCCAAGGCTCTTGGATTTATTTATTTATTTATTTATTTATTTATTTATTTATTTATTTATT